>CAWUFW010016988.1:0-283766 GCA_963921515.1 Calotriton arnoldi
GTAATGGGCCTTAAAGAACCTTAAACAAAGAAGCTAAAACAAATAATAGTGTTGAAGGATGGCATAATGCCTTCCAAGCAACAACAAGCAAAGGTAAACCTACCCTACAAAAACTACTACAATCTATACAAAAAGAACAAAGCTATCAAGAATTACGGATGGAACAATCTGTAACTCAAATATGTCCCAAATTAACTAAACAAACTAAAAATGTTTGAGCTACTGCAAAGTCAGGTTACCCTATACCCATCAACAAGAGGCCTAGATTACCTATCCCTAATAGCCAAAAGCATTTTATAAACTAAAGTTCCACAGCTATTATACATTTTTTCGTTCACAAAACAAACACTTTACACACATATATTAATATTATATTTTCACAAATATTACTTATTTGTGATGTATATTTTTTAAATAAAAAAATATATTTACAAATAAATAATATTTATCACAATATACTATAACACACTATTAATTTTAACAACATTTCCCACCCAATTAATTAAAAATAAAATAGACTTACGGTTTATGTATCTGTAGAAGATGTATTCCAAAAGTAATAACCCTTGCATTTATCTGTTAATCCATGTTAAAGTTTAAAAAGCCCCCAAAAAATGCAAAAATCCAACAGGTCCTATATAAATCCATCCTGGCGAAATGCAAATAACGGAAACCCTCAAAAACCCGAAAAGATACAAAAATATAAAAATCGCTCCAGGAAACACCGAAAAATAAAACAAACTGTAATAATAATATTAGTTTAACAAACTAATACACAGTTCTTTTAAAAAAAAACGTGTCTGTGTCTCCAACGTAAAGTCGATTAAAATGAAGCTGCAAAAAAGATTGAAAGCATACCCACCCACACAAATACACCCAAATACATTCATTAAATACAATAACATGAATTTATATCAACAAAACAACACATATTTAATCATATTATCGTCTGTCTACACTACGCCTGAAACACTAACTCACGACTAACCCTGGGCAAAGCACTACGCTACGCTCGCGTAGTTTGCGAAGTTTGCGCTACTCGACAACGCGAATTGCACGTAGCACAGTGCAAACACGCGTAGCGTAGCGTAGTGCAGCGGTCATTTTGCTTGCTCGCGGTCCTCAACGTCAAGTTGGCGACCGCGAGCAAGCAAAATGACATCCCGGCGAGACTTTTTCCTCGTTCGCGATCAGCAACATCAAGTTGCCGATCGCGAGCGTGGAAAATAAACCTCCGGCGAGATTCTCAACGCGGGAGGTCAGGTTTCTCATTGCGAGTGGTCGCGTATGCTCGCGACCGCTCGCGATGAGAAACTACCAGTCCGCGTTGAGAAAGCTGCCGCTTGAGTAAAAATCTACTCGAGCGGCAGTAAAAGACAGCTCGCACTGTGCAAGATGCCGTTTTCAATGATTGCACAGTGCGGACAAGCATCCGGCACTGTGCAATCATTGCGAGCAGTGCACTACGCAGTTCGCGTAGTGCTACGCGTAGCTCGCGTAGTGCGAACTGCACTTTGCGTAGCTTCGCGTAGCGCTACTTCGCGAACTACGCCCAGGTTTACTCACGACATCTCACTAAAATATAACTAACAAGTACAGCACATCAAAAACGCAACACCTAACTATAAATACAATATATATGTCCTAACTACACTAAAACATAAGTATTAAGTTAGAAAAATAAGTAAAATTTCCCTTACCTTGCTCGACGCGACGCAGCTTCCAACCGCGAGCTTCTCCGATCCTCAATGACCCAAAATAACAGTACGCGGTTACAAAATAGTCCCTGTAAACTAAAAATGGCTGCTTAAATAAATGTTTAAAAAGGAATAATGTTAAAAAAAGCATTATAGCAAAGTATAAATTTCACATATATTTTTCTTATGTTGTACACATTTTTCTCTATATTTAAAAATTATTATATATTGTATTATACTTTGTAAAGTTATAATAATAATAAATATAAAAATATATTTATAATTATTATAATTGTATATGTTTTTTTATAATGATATTAATTATAAAAATACATATTAATTATGTAGAAATGTTAAATAAAACTTACCTGTTTAAAAAAATTTCATGCAAAACAACAATGTAATAATTAATATTATTAATATTTTATATACTAATAATATTAATTAAAAATGTATTTACATGTAATAAAGTGCTAATTATTTGTAAATGATAAACAATATTCACTACAACACTATAATGTTACAATATTAAATAATAAATAAACATACAATGCTTTACTTTGTGTATATATATGCCAAAAATAGTTATATAATTTGTATAAATATATTACAATGTTACAACTCTTGTAAAATAATAACATAACATTTTTTTTCCTTAAAAATTCAATTAACTAATAAATGTATGTAAAATAATTTATGTTCCTTAAATAAAAATTGACATATTTTGTGTATTTTTAATAATTTCTATTCCATTCTATAAATAAAAGAATTTATTTTTTCTCTTTCTACCTACTTATACAAAAATAAAATTTGTTTGAAAATAAAAAATGTCTAATTTATTTTTATATGTATATCTTATTATTAAATATTTTACTTAAATATATTAATATAATAAATGTACCATTTTAATTAACTATAAATAATGATATTGGGGGCACATTACGATGGCGGGCGGAAGCACCACCGCCGTGCTGGCGGATGCAAAAACCACCAGTTACCGCCGGCACGCAGCAGTCCACACGCCTGCCCAATTACGATGCGAAAAGCAGGCCAAACACCGCCGGCAAGCCAGCAACACCGTCCGCCATCAAAGTGCGCCCGCACACGTAGCGGCGCAGCACAACTGACACACACCGTCCGACGAAACACGTCCCGCCCGGCGCATAAATTACGATGCCGCAAACAAACGGCTCCCACGGCAAAGAGACACCGCACGTGAAAGAGAGGCGGAAACACGGACGCAGAGCACGGACAACGAAGAAGCGGCACCCCGGGCATGAATCCAGCACTGCAGGCCCTTCCCATGCTTCTGCTGATGCACCACCAAGGACGCAACGTACCGCGGAGACGCAGGTAGGCACACACACAACAAGTGCACGCAAACAGCGCACACAGTGCAAGGGCGGAAAAAGCGGACAACCCCCCACCAGCGCGTGTACACTACACATCCACCATCGCATCCACATATGACACACAGGCCAAATCGTAACATCGCAGAACACATGTGTACACACCACCTGGGACTAGGAACCAACCACCCCGTCACGGCCCCAAAGCGGCGATGACGCCGCCACACATGCGCACAACGCAGAGGCCAACCGCAGCGCCATGCATGCGTCGCACACAGACACAGGGACACAACCAAGCAGCACACACATCAGCCCCACCCCGAACGCACATGACACGTGACAGGCCGGCCACAGACATGTCCCCAACGCCCAATTCACGGACAACACCCAACGCCACACAAACGACGCACACATGTCAGTGAAGACACGCAACTGCAGGACACACCCCAGTGTAACAAACATGGCGTAGCACACAGCGGCGGCAACACCAACTAGGAGAAGCAGGGCCCCTTCGGGAAGAGGAACGCCAGTACCACACTGAAAAACCCATACCACCCTGCACATATGAACAAGACACATGAAACGGAACACCAAAGAGCCCGGGGACCGACAACAGGTGGCCCAAGAATTACATCCACACACAAGGCCCAACGCAGAGCGGAAAGGCAGCCTGCCGCCCACACAAGGGAGAGCAGACAGCACTGAATGACCTTCCATTCCAACACCGAAACCACAGCCCTATGACAGAAGCCGGTGAATACAGCCATTGCCCAAGAATAGACCAACACAGGCATGCCGAGGAGACCGACCACAGGGCAGATAGCGCATATCACAGAAGCACACAACGGACGGGGAAGAAAGAAGAAAACACTCCCCCATGTCGGCCACATGCAAGTTAATTGGAAGGAGTCACACAGCACTGACCTTGAACTGTCTGAGAAGCATGTGGGAAGAGGGCCCGTGTCCTCCAAACAAGCCAACAGAACACAAGTCCTGTCTCCCCACGACTACACAGAGCTCACAGCAACCCCGGAGCGTGCACATTGCAGACTGCACACACAGCCGGAGCACGCCACCTCTACGAACCGCTGCGAAATGGCAACCGCAACACACCTACCCAACTACGCCGAACAGCTCAAGCTGTACCAAACCAACACGATACATACATTGGGATGCGATCTCCTGTCCCTGCTGAACGTAAGTTACCGACTGACTTACCGCATCACATTGTTCAGCTGCGTCATGCCCGTCTTCTACTGTCGGAGGTGTCCCTACCAGCATCCCGTCGAGATATGCCTCTCCAACCCGGCATGTCTGAAGGCGGACCTGCTACCACTACTCCTCCCTCTGGACGCACACGACAGGGCCTGCTCTGCCTATGGGGGCATGGCGTATGTGGCCAACATCGCACGCGCACTGAAATGGAACCACTGTGCCTCCACACGACGGATCATCGAGAACAGCTACATCGAATGTCACCCAGCATGCCCCATCATGGTCCTCCAAGGGACAACCTACGAACAACACCTTGACAGCCACCATCCGCTTCATTGGCTGGCAAACATGTACACCACCAATGACATGGAAGCCCTGCTGGACGGCATCGCATACCTGACAACCTGTAAATACGTCGGACCACAACGCAGGTTCCCCGAGTGACCTATGAAGTCCAACCCCGCACCCATGCTCAGCTTCCGCACGGACTGGCCAGTCACCACCACCACAGCCATACCAAACGACCGGCAACTGTAACCACACCATCAACGACATCGCCATGACATCGGATATGACCGGGACATGCACACTGTTCCCCATCACATCCAGGAACACCGCATGCATCGTGGGAGGCAGTGGCATGGGCTCTGTGCATCGCACCCACATGGACGGAACTGCACGAACAACCAGGACACGACATGGATCCAGCGCACATGGACACACACACCGCTCAGTGGACATGAATAGGTCGCCTGGAGTCTGTGGGTGCTGCACCCCTCCCACCCCCGCCCCGGGAATCCCATACCAGGACCTTTGCATGGACGACAAGTGCATACAACAACAACACGACCCCAGTGACTGTGACATGTCCAGTAACCACCACAGTGCAACAACAAGTGGCACGCCGCTGCATGCACGCAAGCACATGCCCTGATGTCATCTCACATGCACGCGTGCATGAGGAACAACCGCAGCAAACCTGTCACATGGAACTGAGATGGACTGTGCCCATGATGCCGAGCGGTCTGGTAGGCTACATGTATACCGTCTGTGTCAAAGTCCGCAGCTCCGCAGCTATACGTAAATGTACATTAGCACAGCCTTGGCCAAGCAGATGTAACTCTGAAGCCCACATCCCACATGCAACAGCCAATCACAAGTAACCCCACACCCTATCCCATTTGTTATCATGCTCAGTATATCCTCAACATGTATTCCGCTGCCAGTAGTGTCCACTATACTGCATCACAGAGGACAGAAGACTCAATATAATGTTTGAAACCAAAACTGTCTCCGCTGACTCATTTCACAAGTACGAATGAGAGAGGATGAGAGTATGTGAAGTACACGGCAGTCGTGACATGACCATGTAGTCCACTGGTATTGGATGTCAACGCAAATGAGTAGCACTACTGTGGAAGACACACATGTGTCGTGTGAAGTCGTATGGACGCAGTGCTCAGGTGGGTGGGTGCGACGGGTAGATGCGCACATGCCAAGTTGGAGCACGCCGTGTTGGGAGGGGTCATGAACAGTACACCACCGCTTCCCTGGGCATTGTGAGAGGACACCTGTCGGGGGGAGTGAACACGTGTGTGCACAGCAGCCGGGCACACGTACAAAGCGGTACCAGGCGCACCTCAGCCCACCCTCTGTGGACAAGCTGGATCCTGTTGTGCGCCCGCCATGCCCCTTGACAAGGCACACACAGCCCCAGTCGACCAGGTGCAACCCCAACATAGTCAATCCGCACAGGCGATACAGGGCACGGGATGGCAGTGGAGCATGGTGTGTGAGAGGTCTCCTCGCGCTCTTCCTGGTCATATCACGCAGGCAATAGAACCTCAACGTCTAGCATGGCACAAGTCAAATGGAAGTGTAGGGGGGACGCACCACAGCACGAGCAGCACTGACGTCACGGGAGGTGGCTCGCACCATCCCATCCATTGCCCATCATACCAACCACGCCACATGCCATTGCGACTAAGTGCAAGCGCGTGCGCCACCACCCCCGAGCCCTCCCCAGAGAGGCCAAAGAGT
The DNA here is from genome assembly GCA_963921515.1 of Calotriton arnoldi. Taxonomy (NCBI): domain Eukaryota; kingdom Metazoa; phylum Chordata; class Amphibia; order Caudata; family Salamandridae; genus Calotriton; species Calotriton arnoldi. The sequence goes on from CAWUFW010016988.1 coordinate 6,302, forward strand.
GAATGTGTGGGCCATCAGCCACAGACGGACGCGGCCTGGCCGCAAGGGCAGCCACAGCCACTGGGTGTCGCAGGTGGCGGATCCGGAAGGCGAAGACTGTGATGCATAGTCCATGCAGGCCGGGTCTCCATTTGGGGCACCACGCAGGTGGACGGCGTCCCGCCACACATCATACCCTGAGACAGCCCACTCGTGCAACTGGACCCACACATACACTCCTTGCCCTCTCTGGTGCGAGCTTGGGGCTGCCTGTGCAAGCGCTAGCCTCGCAGGTGAGCATGCATATTGGGGGGCGAGGGGAGGACATGAGGGCTGGGGCGAAGATGACTGTATCACTGTCAGTTAGTACAAGGGATGACCCAGATGTGGAAAGGAAGAGACGTGTCCCGTGTGTACTGCAACTAGTCTCCAATCCAACTACCCCCCATGTCCGGAATGTAAGCCCGCACCTAGGCCCGCCCATCCGCCACATCGAACATACCACCAGCACGACAACCTTCCCATTCGAAACACTGACTGGGGGTGGCGACCAGTGAACAATCATGTGTAGCCTACCCACGCTTACATGTGGGCCCTCCATGATCCATGTCACCTGCGGCAAAGACATGACATGCGCAATGAGGGAAGTGAGGAGAGCTGTCCGCCCCACGCGCAGAAGGTGCATCAGCTCCACAGACCCAGCAGCGAGTCCAGCAGGGGTCACATGTGCAGGGGCAGCTGTGCCTGGTGTGAAGGCACATGCATATAGACAGCACATCGACCAATGTGTAGTCTGCCCACATCCACAGTCCATCATCATGCGGACATAGGAATCGAACACAGGGCAACACATCTTAGTTGGTGCACCCACCGTGACCAACAATGCGCAATCATCGACGTACCCGCCCTGTGCATGGCCCCCCACCCAACGGAGGCACATCCAGTGCCACCATCCCACACACACAAGCCTTCCACGGAACATGCTGTGTCCAATGGTCAGTACAGAGTCAGCGCCCATCTGGTGGATCCTGAACAGGAGACACATGCACACACATGCCAGCTCCCACTATGTACGTCTGCCACCTGGCACGTGCAATGTAACCTCTCACCTGTGACGTGTGACTGCAAGCACACAGCCGTCTTGGCATGGGGCTGTCAATGTGGACACCAGTCAATGTTTCGGGAGGTGTGATCCGTACAGTGCTGTACATAGGGTGCAGTGCTGACACCTACTACTGTCTCATATCCCCTCGTGCCACAGGTCCCACTTGTATTGGCCGCTCAGCCCGTGCCCACATCGTCGTCGTCGTGTGCCATACTCATCCAGCCTCGGAAGCAGTTCCATGCTCAGCAGACACTCATGTTGCCGTGGCGTTGCCGCTTGACAAATATGCAGTCAGTCCCCATCAGCACGCCCCGCAAGTCATTGGGGCCTAGATCCCCATGTGCATGCACATGGCAGTGGTATGTCTCACTTGCCATTGCCATTGTTGAGAGACCTGTGTAAGTGTATTGTGGCCGTGCCGTCCCAGCTTGACAGCTGGGCTGTGGCTCATGTGCTTGCTCAGTCATGTCAGTGATGTGTATGCGAAATTGCTATGTGCCGTGTTGCTTTGACATGTGTCCTCTGCCATTTAACCCAGGCGGAGACCGAACATTGACCGCCCATACCAATTGCTGGCGGACATGGACGATACAGAGGTAATCAGGAAGTTTCGGCTGGACAGGCCAACTCTGCATCGACTGTGTGCCATGTTAGAGCCCCATCTCCGTCCCCGCAGGGTGTATCCGACTGCTGTCACCCCCACGGCTAAGGTGATGGCCGCCATGCATTTCTTCGCCACTGGGTCATTCCAGCACACAGTGGGCAGTGGAGGAGGGATGTCCCAGCCCATGTTCAGCAAGGTGCTGAGGGATGTACTGGCAGCCATGATGCTGTACCGGAACAGGTACATCAGATTCCCCAGGGCTCGTGAATTGGCGGCAGTGAAGGGTGCATTCTATGCCCTTGGCAGAATCCCACACGTCGTGGGAGCCATTGACTGCACTCATGTTGGCCTTGTTCCACCACAGGCCACTGAGCACCTGTACCGCAACAGGAAGCACACGGACTCCCTGAATGTGCAAGTGGTGTGCCTTGCGGACATGGTGATCACCCACGTGTGTGCCAAGTTTCCAGGCTCGGCACATGACGCACACATAATGCGCAACAGCATCTTGCCACGACTGATGGCCAATCTGCAACAGGATCGTGCCTGTATTGTCGGTGAGTATGTGGAGTGGTGTAGCGTGCTGGTTGTGCGATGCTGTCCCCTGTCCAGTTGGAATAGCTACGGTTCTCTGTGTCCCTCACACCCAGGTGACTCTGCGTATCCGAATGGGGCATGGCTGCTCAGTCCATTGAGGAATCCTCGCACCCCAGCAGACGATCGATACAATGAGGCACATGGGAGGACCAGACGTGTGGTCGAGCGTACCTTTGGCCTCCTCAAGTCCAGGTTCAGGTGCCTGGACCGCACCGAGGGTGCACTGGCGTACTCCCCACAGAAGGTGTGCCAGATAGTGGTGGCGTGCTGCATGCTGCACAATCTGGCCATTCGGAAGCAGATCCCCCTCATTGTGGATGACGGAGATCAACCAGGGCCCCAGCCCGCAGACCAGGACAGCTCGAGTGAGGTGGACAGCGGAGAGGAGGAAGCTGGGAATGTGCGCCAGCAGCTCATCGCCCGCTACTTCACTTGACGGTGAGTGTCCATGTACGACGGATGATGTGTCTGTATCTGTGCAGGTGTGTGTGTGCTGTGTCAGGGTGGCCGTATGTTCACTGTGTGCAGTGTGTCAACGCTCCATGGCCAGGGTAGTATGCCACTGTTGGTGACTGTGGCATTGTGCCCTATTGCTCCGTGCGATGTGTGTACATTGCTTGTAGTTGTTGACATGTACTGTGTGATGGGTGTGTGACACACTCATTGAATGTGCTCCTGTTCTGTCTCCCACCCCTAGGTCCCTACAGGCCCTCCGGATTCCATTGCCATGCCACGCATCAGGTGCCCTTCCGCCCAAGGTGGCCGTTGTATTCCGTACAAATAAAACACAGGGCACAAACAGCAGTTAGTGAAAAAGGTGCATTTATTACAAACTGTGACATGTGATTGTGTGTAAGGTGATGACAAAAGTGGTGCGTGCAGTGACAATGAGCTGTCGGTCATGGCTGCGTGATGATCAGGGTGTACCCACTGGTTCTATGTCCATAGTCCAACACACACATGCCATCCAGCTGGCTGTGTGGAGTGGGATCGTAGAGCAAGTCAATGCAGTGGCTGGTCAAGGAAGGCTGGCGGAAGGCTGGCTGGCTGCCTCACTTGCGACTGGAGCGTGCGAAGTCCTCCCGGGAGATCTGTTTCCTCTTCGGACGGCCCCTTCCACGTTTGGGAGGGGGTGTGTGGTGGCGACCTGCTGGTGGTGGGTGAGGTGTGCTCACTGGCTGTGGACGCAGGGGAAGTGGACACTGCTGGCCGACCCTGCGCCCTAGCAGGTGGTGGCGGAGGTGGTGTTGCTGGCCTTGCCTGTGACCCCACCGCCACCACCAGCTGGCCCATGAGGTCCACGAGTTGGTCCATACGGGACACGAATTGGCCCATATGGGCGTCCATGGACCTCAGCACCCCCAGCACCTCCCGCGTGTCAGTAGCAGACCTGGCCCATTGTCCTTGGGCCTCTTCATAGGCCCCAAGGACTCTGGCCATTTGAGGCAGGGCATGGCTCCCAGGGGAGGCTGGCGTTTCCCTGACCCTGCTCCTCCTACCAGTCCTGCTGCCACCGGCCTGCCCACTAGCCACATTGCACACCACGGTCCTCGCTGTGGCTCCCAGGGTGGATCCAGTCGGCCGGGCCACCACCTGCGCTGGGGCTGGTGCCAGCGAAGACGTGGTGGTGGTGGAGGCGGTGGTGGTCGGTGCGGCGATGGTGGCGGTTGCGGCAGTGGTAGTGGCCGCAATGACCGTGGGTGTGGCCGCAACGACAGTGGCAGCAGGGGACTGGGACTGTTCAGCATCCCTGGATGATGGGTTGGTGGGTAGGAGGGGTCCTGGGGAGCGGCTGGGCCCTGCCAAGCCAGATGGGCCAGCTTGGTGGTCCGTGTCCGAAGAGGTGGACAGATCCTCCAGATCCGTGTGTCCTCGTTGGGGGCTTGTAGGCTGGCTGTGCTGGCTGCTGTCTCCATCCCCAGCATCCAGCAGTTCGTCACCTGTGGAGAGAATGAGATTTGTTATTGTGTTGCACCTGGCGAAGTATGTATTAGTCGTCTGACATTGGCAGTTCGTGCAATCTCGTACATGGGTTTCCCGGAGGCGAGTGTGTGGCTGTGGCATCTGTAGTTGTGTGTGCTAGGCAATGGGACTGTGTGCTGTGCACATGTGGCATGGGACGGATTGGCCATGCCGATGGGTGTGTTGCTGTGCCCCTACTCATTGTGACTCTGGTGTATGCGGGCTCCTGGCCCATCCTGGGTCTGGTTTGTACTTTGCTTTTGGAGTTCATATGGAACGCTTAGGAACGCATATGGCAACATGGGGGCCATGCCCCAGATTCGCATTTGGGAGGGGATATGCTTTTGGGGTTCAAATGGAACGCTTAGGAACGCATATGGCAACATGGGGGCCATGCCCCAGATTCGCATTTGGGAGGGGATATGCTTTTGGGGTTCAAATGGAACGCTTAGGAACGCATATGGCAACATGGGGGCCATGCCCCAGATTCGCATTTGGGAGGGGATATGCTTTTGGGGTTCAAATGGAACGCTTAGGAACGCATATGGCAACATGGGGGCCATGCCCCAGATTCGCATTTGGGAGGGGATATGCTTTTGGGGTACATGCTGTGAGCCATGGGTGCCGAACGTGACATGTGTTGTGGCAGCATGACAGTGCATGGTCTGAGGTGTGTGCATGCCTGACATGCCCTGCATATTTGCTGTCTGTTGTGGTTACTGGACATGGCATTGGACGCATCGTTATGAGTGAGTGATAGTTGTGTGCCAGCCAACGTATTGCAGTTGTCCCATCTCCTTGGTGTGCGTGCTGCCCTGTGCCATGTGCATCACTGCAGTGCTCGGGGGGGTGTGGCCCATGTTGTGTGTTGTTGCTCACAGTGTGTCGTGCGCTTAATTGACTTCTGGCACATGGTTGGTCATGGGCATGTGTCTTAGCGTGACTGCTGTATGTGTGGCAGCTGTGCGGATGACATGCCTTTCATGTGACTGGGGCTGACGGATGGGATGGATGGTATGTTGTATGTGCATGGTGTGTCTGTGAGTTTGATGGGTTCAGTGGTGTTCGTGTGCATTTCTGTTGTTCCGCTCTGTTGCGTCTAGTGTTGTTTGTCTTACATAGGCGTAGTTGTGGGGTGTGGGGTTGACAGGCAGTGGGGGCTACATGGACAGGACTTCAATGGTGTTTCGGTTGTGTGTGATGAGTTGCACAGTGGCTGCCGTGTGGGACTATATTCAGTGTGGCTTGTGCATGCAGACGTGGCTCCTTGGGTGTTGCTATGTCTGTGATGGGTCATGTGGGGTGTGAGTCTGTTGTTCATGTCCGTGTGCACATTGTTCACTTGTTCGTGACGGTGGGCGGTGCTGCGTGTTCGTGTGCTACGTGACATGTCCCATGTGTTGGTGGTGTTATGGTCCTCATGCCTCCAGTAATCCAGCCCTGTCCAGTTTCCCACCTGCAAGTTGTTCGTGCGTGCACTGTACTGGATGCCACATGGCTCTAAGCGGGGGTGCTCCATGTTGCAGGTCTGTGGGGGTGGGGGGGTGTAGTGGGTCGTGGGGGTGGCTGTACACCCACTGACACCGATTGCTGTGGACCGTGATGTCTGCCTTTCGGCTGTCGTTGTGCACTGCGGTGGCTGACACGTGGCTGTGGGGTGTGGGGGATGGTCCTCCTTGCTGTGCTGTGGGACTGGGGCCTGGTGTGTGTTGTACTTGGGCTGTCCACCGTCCCACCCACTGCACTTTGTGTTCCTGCCACTTACCTGTTACTTGTCGGTTAGTGCAGCTGTGGCGGACACATGGGTGTGGTGGGTGCTCGTTGTGGCGCTTCTGGCATATTTGGGGACCTGTTGGTGGTTACGTGGCTGGCTTAGTGTACACATGTCCCCACGCATCTTACAGTTGTTCGGTTTGGGCTGTGTGTGGTAGTGTCTGTTGCATGTGCGTGTGATGTGTTGTGTATTGTGTGCTGGACATGGGGGTGTTTGTCCCTGGGAGCTGTGGCATGGTAGTTGCGCATGTGAGTACATAGCGGTGTGCTAGTATACATTAGTTTGTACTTACCAGCCTCCACTCCCCCTGCTAATCCGGCGAGGATCTCCGGATGGATTACGACTCGCACCTTCTCCTCCCACGCTTTGAAGGTCTTAAAGAGCGCGGGATTCCCTCCGCCAGTGACGGCAGCCAGCTCTCTGTTTTTGCCCTCCTTCTTCTTGACCAGGCTCTTTACGTCATTCCAACGTTTGTTTATCTCGACTCTGTTCCTGGGCAGGGTCCCGACTGCATTGACCTGGTCTACGATCCGGTTCCACATTCTGTTTCTGGTGGCTAGTGGTGTGTGCTGGACCATGTTCCCATAGATTTGTGGGTACACCTTGATGATCTCGTCGACCATGACCGTCAGCTCCATGGGCGTGAACTTGGGCATCCTTTGTGGTGCCATGGTGTTTGTGGTGCTGGTGCGGTGTGTGTTGTGTAATGTGCAGGGGGTTTGTGGTGCCGGTGTTTGGTGGTGGTGGTGGTGGTGGTGGTAGTTGTGATGTGTGCGTTTCTGTGGTGTGCTGCTGTCCTTGCTGTGTCACTGTGTCCTCTCCTCTCCTCTCTGGTTTGCAATGTAGCAAGGGGTTGTGGTCTGTGGGAGTGCTGCTTTTGTACTCACCTCTGTGGGTGTGTCCTCATGGTCTGTTGTTTTCAGGTGTGTTGTGTCTGGGGTTCTGGCCTTTGTATTTTTTGTTTGTCCGGGGGGTGTTTTCGGGATGTGTACTGTGCTTGTGTATTTGTGTGTGCCTTGCTGTGTGGACTTATTGGCCATGTTGTGTGCTATTGGTTTTGTGTGCGGATGGTTTCTGTGCAGGTACGTTGGCGCCATGGCTTCTGCCGTGTCGATTCTCATCGGCGTTGTTTGCGCTGGCGGGCGGTATATTTGTTGTTTTTCCGCGCTCATGGCGGTGCGATCGTAATTTCACGTGCGGTGTGTCGGCCGTGTGGGCGGGCGGTTTTGTGTTGTCGTGCGTGTTTCCGTCCGTGGCGGGCGGTTTGACTCCGACTCGGACGATGGCGGGCGGTATTTTGTGTGATTTTTCCGCCGATGGCGGTTTTCGGTTTGTGTACTCATAATGGCGTGGTCGGTGTTCAGGCGGTGTGTGCGGGCGGATTTTTGCCGCTTCCATGCCTGGCGGATTTATTTACGCCGGGTATCGTAATGGGCCCCTAGGTTTTTTTACTAGTAAATTATAAACTATACATCAATTACACAATAAAAATTCATTATCACTGCACATAATAAAACATATTTATATTTCTTCACGTATAAAAACACATACAGTAATTTTCCTACAACTCTTTATATAAAAAAATAAATACACAGCAAATAACATATTTGTTATATAAATATTTTATATAAATAATAAATAATTCAAAAATATATTTGTACATAAACATACATCCCTAACTATTCCCAATACATTTAAACAACATTGATTGAAGGTGGTAAACATAAACAATATATAATTTACTCTTCCCACTACACTTATAATTAAGTAATAAAAAATACTAAACAGTAACCATATATAATTTACTATTCCCAATCCAGTATGCATTAAATAATAAAAACTGCTGTACATTAAAAAAAATTAAATTACTATTCCCACTACACTCAGGGGCCGATTCCGATTCGGGCCGGAAATCTCTCCGACCGAGCCGGACCCGGAGAGATATCCGACCGAATCGGACCCGTGCAGCCCGACCGAACGAGTACGATGCGCACGTATGCCATCGGACTCGAGTCGGTCGGACTCCCATTGAAGTCAATGGGAGCCTGTCGTACAACGCGTACGCGGGCTCCCATTGACTCAGTGGGTGCGAGGCGGACAAGGGCGCCCCTACAGCGTGTACGCGGCGAAGCGATTCGTGCCGTACACGCACAGGTAGGGGGGACCCATGGGTCCCCCCTGTGTGCGACTCGTGTGACTACGCGTACAGGGGGGTCCGACACGGACCCCCAAAGTACGGCTCCGACAGCTCTTTCGAGCCGGAGTGCGCGGCTCGGTCGGACTGCTCGCGGCGCGCATCGTACTTACCCGGCCGGGGAACGTCTCCATTGCGCGGTGCGAGTCGTGTCCGTGCGAGTCGGTCGGTGCGGTTAGACCCGGAATCGAGTCGGTCGGAGCGATCGGGACGCCCGGACGAGTCGGTCGGCGAATACGCATCGTACTCGCTCGCCCGGACGCGCGTACGAATCGGTCGGGAAATAGGGCTCCGAATCGGATCCGGTTAAACCGAATCCGATTCGGAGCCCTACCGGCCGAGATCGGAATCGGCCCCTCAGTATTAATTCAGGGAAGGTGCTGGACACTAAACATATAAAAATTACTATTCCCACTCCAGTAAATATTAAATCATAGAAGGTGGTACACATTAAACATATATAAATTACTATTCCCACTCCAGTCAAAATTAAGTCAGGGAAGGTGCTGGACATTAAACATATAAAAATTACTATTCCCACACCAGTAAATATTAAGTCAGGGAAGGTGCTGGACATTAAACATATATAAATTACTATTCCCACTCCAGTAAATATTAACTCAGGGAAGGTGCTGGACATTAAACAGATATAAATTACTATTCCCACTCCAGTCAGTATTAACTCAGAGAAGGTGCTGGACATTAAACATATATAAATTACTATTCCCACTCCAGTCAGTATTAAGTCAGGGAAGATGCTGGACACTAAACATATAAAATTACTATTCCCACTCCAGTCAAAATTAAGACAGGGAAGGTGCTGGACATTAAACATATATAAATTACTATTCCCACTCCAGTAAATATTAACTCAGGGAAGGTGCTGGACATTAAACATATATAAATTACTATTCCCACTCCAGTCAGTATTAAGTCAGGGAAGATGCTGGACACTAAACATATAAAATTACTATTCCCACTCCAGTCAAAATTAAGACAGGGAAGGTGCTGGACATTAAACATATATAAATTACTATTCCCACTCCAGTAAATATTAACTCAGGGAAGGTGCTGGACATTAAACATATATAAATTACTATTCCCACTCCAGTCAGTATTAAGTCAGGGAAGATGCTGGACACTAAGGGCCCGATTCTGATGCGGGTTGGAAAAGCTTCCCGACCGAGGGCCTGATTCTGATACGGTTAGGAAGGCCTCCTAACGGCATTTACTCCTTCCAAATCGGATCGGGAACGTGTCTTCCCGACCGAGGGCCCAATTCTGATGCAGTTAGGAACAAATGTTCCCATTGAAGTCAATGGGAGTTCAACCAAATCGTATCTGGAAGCATCCGGATGCATCCTACTCCGCCGGTCGGACTTTCCCGATCCGAGTGGGTCGGACACCATTTCCCAACCGATTTGGTCGGGAAGCTTTTCCAACCTGCATCAGAATCGTCCCCAAAACATATAAAATTACTATTCCCACTCCAGTCAAAATTAAGTCAGGGAAGGTGCTGGACATTAAACATATATAAATTACTATTCCCACTCCAGTAAATATTAACTCAGGGAAGGTGCTGGACATTAAACATATATAAATTACTATTCCCACTCCAGTCAGTATTAAGTCAGGGAAGATGCTGGACACTAAACATATAAAATTACTATTCCCACTCCAGTCAAAATTAAGGGGCCGATTCCGATGTCGGACGGACTCAGGTCCGTCCGACTTCGGTCCGGAGCCGTAACCGACCGACCTGCTGTCGTCGGTTACGGCCCAGGCAGTACGATGCGACCGAACCCTGTTCGGTCGCACTCGTATCTCCCACAATGGGAGCATGCATTCCGGACGGAATGCATGCTGGCATTGGAGAAAGCAGGGTTGCAGTTCAACCCTGCACCCTGTGGCCGGCCGGCACCCCAAGGTGCCTGCCACCGGGTGCAGGGTTCAACAGAGGGGCACCATAGGTGCCTCCAGGCCGCCATTCGGCGACCTTGCACCCATGGGGGTCCCACTGGGAGCCCCCAAAGACAGTGACCGACTGCCTTTTCGTGCCGGAAAGACCGGCACGAAAAGGCAGTGAAAAACTGCCATCGTACTCCCTCGGTCGCAAAGAGGCAGCCGGGAGAGTACAGAGGGAATTCCGGATGGCTGATGGGCTCTCCGAACCCGTCGTGAGCCATCCGGAAATCGAGTCGGATTCTTTTCCGACCGAGCCCATCGGAATGGCTCGGTCGGAAGGAATCCGAGCGGCACGTTCCGATTCGGTCGGAAGGGCTCCGACCATCGTTCGGTGCCCTTCCGGCCGAAATCGGAATCGGCCCCTAAGTCAGGGAAGGTGCTGGACATTAAACATATATAAATTACTATTCCCACTCCAGTAAATATTAACTCAGGGAAGGTGCTGGACATTAAACATATATAAATTACTATTCCCACTGCAGTCAGTATTAAGTCAGGAAGATGCTGGACACTAAGGGGCCGATTCCGATCTCGGCCGGTAGGGCTCCGAATCGGATTCGGATTTACCGGATCCGATTCGGAGCCCTGTTTCCCGACCGAATCGTACGCGGGTCCGGCCGAGCGAGTACGATGCAGGCACCCGCGAAAACTCCGACCGACTCGAACGCGGCTTCAACACGCTCTGACCGACTCGCATGGACACGACTCGCACCGCGCTATGGAGACGTGTAAGTACGATGCGCGCCGCGAGCAGTCCGATCGACTCGCGCCGTCCGGCTCGAAAAAGCTGTCGGAGCCGGACTTTGGGGGTCCGCGTCGGACCCCCCTGTACGCGTAGGCGCGCGGGTCGCACACAGGGGGGACCCATGGGTCCCCCCTACCTGTGCGTGTACGGCGCGAATCGCTTCGCCACGTATACGCTATAGGGGGCGCCCTTGTCCGCCTCGCACCCATTGAGTCAATGGGAGCCCGCGTACGCGTTGTACGACAGGCTCCCATTGACTTCAATGGGAGTCCGACCGACTCGAGTCCGATGGCATGCGTGCGCATCGTACTCGATCGGTCGGACTGCCCGAGTCCGATTCGGTCGGAAATCTCTCCGGGTCCGGCTCGGTCGGAGAGATTTCCGGCCCGAATCGGAATCGGCCCCTAAATATATATTTTTTACAATTTTAACAACCTCACTATTTTCCCCTAATAACCCAACATCCCAGTACTAAAAACAACCTATAATTTCTATTTTTAATTAACTTTATTTCTTCAAATACATTTCAAATTTTGTAATTTCAATTTAATAATTAATTTTAAAATAATATTTAAATAACACTCTCCACCCTTATCCCCTAATAACACAACATCATACTTCTAAAAAAAATTCCTTTTTATAATTTCACTTTCTAATTTTTTAAATTTTCTATTTAAAGTTTTGTATTTAAATATATCAATTCAAAAACTAATTTTAAAACACTGCCCAACTTTCTCCCCTAATAACACAATATCCCACTGTAAAAACAAAAAATTATTTTTAAATTTTAAATTTAAATTTCTTATTTTAAATTATTTCCAAAATTCGAAATTTTCATTTCATATATCAATTTTATACTAATATTTTTAAAATACTACCCACCCTTATCCCCTATTAACGCAACATCCCACTCCTAAAAAATATATTTTTTTATTCTAAAGTTCGATTTTGTAAATAATTTCTAATTTTAAAAAATTTAATTAATATGTAAATTTTATCCTAGTATTTTTAATACACTACCCACCCTTATCCCCTAATGACCCAACATCCCGCTCCTAAAAAAAAAAATTACTTTATATTTTTTATATAATTTCCTTTTTTCAAATTAATTTCTAATTTACAAAATATTAAATTATTAGCTAAATTTACACTAATATTTTTAAAATACCCCACACCCTTATCCCCTAATAACCCAACATTTTTAATATAAATTTCGTTTTTTAAATAATTTCTAATTTACATTTTTTTTAAAGTAATATCTATATTTACATTAATATTTTTAAAATACTCCCCACCCTTATCCCTAATAACCCAACATCCCGCTCCTAAAACAAAACATATATTTTATATTTTTAATATAAATTTCGTTTTTGAAAATAATTTCTAATTTAATTTTTTTTAAATTAATATCTAAATTTACACTAATATTTTTAAAATACTCCCCACCCTTATCCCCTAATAACCAAACATCCCGCTCCTAAAACATATGTTACAAAATTTTTTTTTATACAATTTAAAAATAATATTCAAACAATTAAAATAATACAAAATTAATAGCAATACAAAATATTGAAATATTAACTAAAAAATGATATTTTACATGTTCTATACATTTTTGTCGATATTTTTTATAACACTAACAATTCGATATTATCTACTGACGATATTACTTATTCGACATTTTATACTTCGATATTTTTTAAATAAAAAAAGAAACAATATTTTTGACTACGATATTCATGTATTCGATATTATGTGACATTCGATATTACAACTTCGATATTACTGCAATTCGATATTTGCAATTCGATATTATGTCTATTCACCCCCGCCCTGGGTAGGGAAGGTGGGCCTGCCTGGGGGCTAGGGCTAGAGTTCCACCCTGGGGGACCAGGCCTCCCAGGCGACAGTCATGGCCTTGTCTACCTCTTTTTTTTTTTTAAACCATTTGTACTAGGTTATGTACAGGCGTTCCATACATCTTGCCCTGTGATGTGCTTCACATTGTGAGTCTCAATATTTCTGAATAGCAAACATAAACAATAAAGAGAGCAAAGTATGTATAAGAAAAGGTAGTAATATGCAATCTTCATGTAAATCAAGTGTTGTCTAGAACAATATAACATAAACTAACTTTGGGGCGGGATGTAGGGATAGTGTAGTGGTAAGGGGAGGTTGGATAGGGTTCCCAACGGCTTTCACTAGTGATTTTGGCCTCAAATATAGGCAGGTACGGTCAAAAAACTGGAAAGTTGTGCGTGCAGGGCTGACCTCGCGGTCATCAGCATGGGCATTCCCGGTGCAGTGGGCACTTGTGAGGGAATATCACAGGAGGGCTGGCCAGGCTTTAGAGCTCAAGCGAGAGGTGTCTGGAGTGAGAACAATCAGTGGGACTCCACATCAGCCAAGGGATGGGGGAACATGACCCTTCAAGGCGGCAGGTGATCGTTGGATATCAGATCCTTATGAGCCAGAACCAAAGAGTCCCATAGTTTCAAAAGCCCTCTCTTCTCTTCCCTATGAAGTGATGTGCCCTCAGCCTGCGCCCAATGTTGAAAGTTCTCATGCCAGATGGAGAGGGTAAGTGGGTTCACAGCATTCGACTGGCGAGTGAGGGCGCGGCGCACCAGGAGGAGGGGAGGAGGGCTAGGTCAATGAACTTAGTAGTGAATTTAGCTCCTTTACGTCTCTGGTAGCCTCCCAAGAGAATCATCCTCGGAGTATGTTGGAGTGGCCTATCCATGAGATGCCCCAGGACCTCAAGGATCCTGGACCAAAAGGCTTATAATTTTGTACAGTCCCATATCATATAGGTTAGGTGTGCCGGCAACAGCTGGCAATGGGGGCAATTCGGAGAGGCCATGGGGAAAAGTGCCCGCAGATTCAAGGGAGTCAGATAAGCTCTATTTAGAAGACACAGTTGTATGAATTTGAATTGAGCATTCCGTAAAACCTGCAAGGGGTATTGGAGCGCTGCTTGCTATTCCTTATCATTGAGAACGGTACCAAGTTTATCCTCCCAGCGAGCCCTAAGTGAGCACAGTGTGATATTCGAGTGAGCCTGGATCTCCTTGTACAGCCAGGTTACCAACCTCCTCCCGTGTCCCATTGGGTATAATGCTTGCAAGACAGTGTGTGTAGGTGGCTCGATTCCAGCTGTCTGCCATGTCTGGCTCACTGCCATTTGTATTCTGCCATACATGAGGAACTCTCCGGCTGGGAGATCAGTGTGTCCAGTCAAAACCCAAAAGCCCATGAGGAGACCATCCTCGTACATTTCCCCTACTGTGGACAGGCCAACAGCATCTCAGCACACCAGGCCACCTGCCAAGAGTCACACCGAATGGGCCGGGATTTCCTTCAATGGGATAGCCGGGGCATATGAAGGTGCTGCTTTGGTATATAGCAGGTTATTGCGCATGTAGGTGCATGCCACACCCAGCAATACTGAACACTTTAAGGAGGTTTTGGTATATGGAAAAAGTAAACTCTGAAGCACTCCAGCTCTGGTATGAGCCCGGTTTTGATCATATGGTGCCTGGCCAGCCAGAGTGTTGGCCACTGTAGCTGCGCAACATAATAATATGCCCGAAAGTCTGATGCATTTACCCATCTTTGATCGGTGGGGAGATATAAGCTAGACACGGAGATCCAATGTCTTCCGGTGACCCATATTAGGTCAAGCAGTAATATGTTGAGATCACTATAGATTTTCCCAGGGATAAGCATTAGGAGGTTGGTAAAATAATATAGCAAACGTGGCAATACCACCATCTTAGAAAGGGACACCTGTCCTGCAACCATAAGTGTGAGGTTGGACCAGAAGGTGACCCAAGCACGAATAGTTCAAATCAAGGCTCCAAGGTTGACCTTCAAGATGTCCTGTGGGGCATCCACCTCTTGCTGCCCGAGATATGCTCCCACCTGGTAACATTTACTTGCTCTACCCATCCCCCGCACATTCCAAGTGAGGCATGCATATTTTTCCCTTATCCATGTGGTGGCCATCCATGAAAGAGTAGGCAAAAGATGGGGCGGCCTTTTCCAACATTGTGGACTCAGAGAAGTGAATAGTATGTCTGCCTATTGTTCCTGGGAGAGGCTGATGGGATGTCATCTCAAGGGGATCAATACTATAGGGGAAGAACTTTGTGGTCAGCCACAGATAAGTGGTCGGCCAAACTTTATACAGCTCCCAACTGGGGAGAACATTGTCACTTATAAACAAAGCAAGAAGCATTACAAACAAAAGCATTCTCAAGTTATCGGGTGTCAAGCATCAATAATAGGGGTGTACAAGCTGCTGGTGGACCGCAACATCGAAAATGGCATAGCAGATAATACAACAACAGGCAAGCGATCATGGGACATTCTGTGGAAGCTCTCCATGGGGCCAAGAGCACGACCCATGTGCGGTGCGCCTCGGGGTACATCCTCACAGTTGGGCAAAGGCAATAATGGTACCAATTGCAATGTGAGGGAAGAAGGGAGAGACATTCTGCCGAGAGCCCAGCGACACTACTGTCATACCAAGTCATCCCCCGTCTCTGAGGTAACATTGGGAGGGGCAGACAAATTTATCATGGATAACGTTGATGCTGCTTCATCTCCAGACGAAGCCTCCATCGGGGTCTCACAAGGGGTACTAAGCATGCCCGCCATATCAATGAGCGCTTACCATGAACACCTGGGCCCGCGAAGGCAGGACAGGCACCCCCCTGCGTTGTTCAGAGGGGGCCTGCCTCAGGTGACCCTGCCAAACCCACCAACCGTCCTCAATGTCCTGAGCTACAGGGTGGTCTCGAGCACCCTGAGCGTCCGTGAAGAAGTGAGTGCGGTCCTCTGTTATAACCTTCAAATGGGCAGGAAACAATATTGCATATTTCAGGGAGAGGTTGCAAAGTCTCCTTTTAATGGCCTGAGGGAGACCTGGTGCTGTTGAACTGCAAGGGTGAAGTCCGGGAATATGGCAACCCTAGCCTTCCCCACAACAATGGGGTGTTTCTCCCTAGCTCCCAGCAAGATCCAGTCTCGGTCACTGCAATTCACGTGTTTAACCACTAGTGGGCACAGGGGGGGCTCAAGGCAGGGGCAGCCGGACCGGCACCCAGTGAGTAAGCTCCACCACATACATTGCAGAGAGTCCCTCAGGGGTGACATCAGTTTGAAGCTAGCGTTTAATATACAAGGTTGGGTTCTGCTCCTCCATCCCCTCCTGCATGCCTAGTATCTGTAGGTTTTTCAGCGCAAGCTGCCCTCTGCATCCTCCGCCCAGTATTCAAATGCTGAGTAGCATCAGCACATTGGGGACAAAGCTCCTGGATGTTTTGTTGTGCATGCATAACCTTGTCTTTTATTTTCCAATGGTCCTCTTGGAGCTGGTTGAGATCTAATGAAATGGCATTTATCTTGGGCTCCATGGCAGCACGTGATTCTTGGACCTCCTCAAGAATCAGATCCAACTTGTCGGGGGGATCCGCAGTGGGTGACTGGCCCCAGTCAGCGGGCATGGAAAGACGCAATGTCAGGGGGGCTGGTGGGGAGCTCTGGAAAGTGTAAGTTGCTGTGGCCATCTTTATAGTGGACAAAGCCTCCACATCGGGGTCACACAGGAGCAGTATTCGCACAATGGCTGGCAGTACCAAAGTCTGTCCAGAGGCTGTGCATAGCTGGGGACTGGCCCTCGTCGAGAGGCAGGGGCTCGGAGCCCCAGGTGCAGAAGAAGGAGTTGGTGTAAGGAACTCCAACACAGCCCGTCAGATGCCCTAGTCAGTAGTGGGCTGGCACAAGCAGCTGCAATATATTGTCCTCCAATTACAGGCAAAGCTCTAAAAGGCACCAGCTGGGAGTGACCATCAGTCAAGGGGGGATCCGCGGCTGTGCCGTGCAGCATTTGCTTTAAATTCCACCTGTAGCAATAGGGGGAGAACGCCTCTAGGTGACCAGAGGGTACACCCAGATGCTGCGCCCGGCTGGGCCACCAACAAGGTTGTCCTGGGCTAGACACCACCATGAAGGCCATCTCCCAGGCAGTGAGTCAGTTCTGTGGCCTGGGGGTTGTGGGGAGGACATTCCAACACTCACCAGTCAAATGCCACCTCCAATTCCCACCAGCACGGAGGCTCCCACAAATCCAGTCCCACCAGATGCACCACGTCTGCCCACAGGCATGCGCAACACCACACGCGGCCCGTTGCTGCGCCCGTCTCCAGCTTGGTGTATTATTGGTGGGTGTTTTAATTAATAATGTAATGTTTCCCCTGAATAATATGATCTGTAAAAAGATCTATTACATTTTTTAGATCCTCTTTTTACATCTATTATTGCCAGGGCACTTAATGGGTGGGTGTTTAAAAGTTAAGCTAATGCACGTTTCAAATGTTTTGACGGATTGTGCTTAACAAGTGTTAACTCTGGTCATATTTTTTAGACACGCAATACTGGATAATTTTAATTTGGCGCATGTATATTGTTACTTTTTGAGGTTGCATTTACGAGACTGTATTATCCAATATTTGCACTTTGCATGTTGCACTATGCACGTTGTCACTTTACAAAGGCTTGATATTAAATGCATTGATCAAGCATTTTGTATACAGTATTTGCTTTCCTTATTCCTTATGGTGAATATTACCTCCTTCCTGAGGTTTGGAATAAGTGATTTGCTCAAGCTGGCTGGCCTAATGTACAAAGTGTTTTTTGGATCCTGTATATTGTCATGTGATGTTTACATATTTTTCATTGCGCTGTGCTTGATGTCATTTCCAAAGGTTGCATTTTTATGACTATAGTATGCAATACTTCCATGCCTTTTGTGGTGCTAAGCATGGCGTCACTTTATAAAGGACAGTAAATGTTTCTCCTAAATGATTTATGTAAAGATTGGAGGTTTTACATTTTTCAACTGTTGATTTTAGTATCTATTATGTACCACTGTTTTATTAATGTTTTATGTTAAGTGGAACTCCGTAGGAATTCCGTATTATAATAAATTAAAGTGAAACTGAACTAATAAAACTGCAAATCCTGATTTATGTCTCTACATTGTAATTCGGTGACACTATTGCAAAAATAGCGTACATGGGGTCTGGTTGTCTTTTTTTATAATTAGTTTCTGAAGCGTCCTATTAGAAGCTTGACGTGGGAAATCTAGCTCTATTTGTTAACATCATGGCCCTGAAAGACCGGCAGATTTTTAGATTCAAGAAGCAACACACATTCAGACATGCTAGAAAGCTCAGCATATTAAGACCGTTCATTTGATTCTGAAGAGAAACTTGGGGTAATCAGAGGGACAACACTTGTTTTCCATTTATAATCAACACCTAAAATGTAGTCCCCACCAATTCACTGAGTTACTGTTGGTAAAATATTTTGAGCTCCTGTAGATACACAAGTGTAAACGCATCTACTGCCTACCAGGAAATAATAAGCATTTAAAATGGCACAACAGTCGGCCGGGCTAAATACAGAGGGGCATATTCTCAAGGACCCATTGCCTAGTTAGCGGCACTTTATCGCAGCCAAAGTGGCGATAAATTTAACGCACCATTCACAAGCTGGTGTTAACAGCCCATAACCCATTTTACCCGCGATAGCAGCCGCAAAAAACATCGCCACAGATGACCCCCGCAACTATCGCTAATGAGATGCAGAGTAGGCGTTCCCGAGCAAAAATCTGCGACAACACCACACCTCAACATTCTCAACGACCAGCCCGATCAGCGATAAGACCACAAAACAGGCGATAAGGCGCGTTAGCTCTGACCTGGTGTAAAGTCGGACGACAACCTGCACCATCAATGGGAGACCAGTCCACAACAGATGCCATGGAGCTACTCACCATGCATCCCGGAGCCCCGAGAGGGCAACAACACCCTCCGCCACCACCCCCAGGGCCCCAGCACCCCCCCGGCCCCCTCGGACCACCACAGAGGCAGCGCAGACAAAGACAGCGGACCTTCAGGAAACGCACCAGCCCCACAGACCTAACACCAGACAATGTCAATGCCCACTACAGGCTCAAAAGGACAACCATCCACTGCATCCGGACCATCATTGCCCACAGGCTGACGGTACCAACACAGCGGACAACCAACATCCCTCCGCAGACAAAGCTGCTGGCTATGCTGCACATGTTGGCCTCCCGTACCCCCCAAACAACATCCGCCAGAGTTGGAGGAGACACACAGCCAGCCCCATCCAAGTTCCCCACACCTGTTCTGGATGCCATCATCAGCCAGGTCCCCCAGTAACTAAGCGTCCCCCACAATGTGCAGGAACAGCTGGAGACCAAGCAAGGACTACGCGCCATAGCAGGAGTCCCGCACCTGTTGGGGGCAATCTACTGCACACATGTCCAACTTGTGCCCCCTGCCGAAAAAACACACAATTACCGCAACAGAAAGCACACGCATCCCATCAATGTGCAGGCAATAGTGGACCAGCGGGGACCCTACACCAATGTTGCAGCCAACTACCCAGGCAGTGTGCATGATTCCATCATCCCCCGACAGTCCATCATCAACCAGCGTTACCAGGATGGCACCCATGGAAATGCACTGCATGTAGGTAAGTACCAAATGAGCACATCACACACCTCAACTCCACAATCATGCAACTCACAACACTGGCAATGCGCACGTCACAAAATCACATTAAACATGCCAGACAACATGCCCACCCACCAGACACGACAGCACAACTTACTGTAGCAACCTTGCTTAGCCATGTACATGAACCATCAACGGCATGGCACCGCAGCCACACAATAGCGGAATGTGGGGAGAGGTGGGAACCAGGTATGTGCAAAGGAGGCAAGTGACCCATGAATGAGAATGTACACAATGCCAACTGTGGCGGAGATGTCCTGGACAGATTGCAGTATGCAGACCACAGACATATCCATGCCCACATGCACTGCTGATGTGTGGAGTGTAATGAACAGTGGACGCAACCATGTCACCACAGCCAGTGGGGAATGTAGCTTGTGACGTCCCCCCTGCAAGCGTGTGCGGAGTGGCCTGGCCCTGCGTACGCAAGGCCAGCGTAGGGGTGTGAATAAAAAGCACGTAGCCCTGAGAGTGGTCCTCTTCCGGAATGGCAAACGTGCCTGCCAGTGCTGCGCCTCCTACCCCGCCACGAGGCCGATGCCATCGCCGTGAGCGCTGTGGCCTGCGAACCTATGCGCCTGCTGCACCACGGGCCACTGGACTCCCAACCTGTCATGCCCACCCCAGCGTATCCAGGCCTCACTGCTCACCTGCCGACACCGGCGTGTTTCGAAGAGGGCCCACCACGTGCCGGCGCAAACTCCAAGCCCGAACCCCGCGTCCTTGGCAGCGTCCTCACACCATCACGGCCTCCGCGACACAGGCCCGCTTTACCCCTTTATCGTTTACGTACTCCACCGCTGCCTCCAGCCTACACTACGCTCAAGTAGGTCACACATGTGGAACTGAGTCGTGATATCTGCATGGCGGAGTCCATATCATTGTACGCAAGGAGACGAGTAAGAGGAAGACGTGGTTCAGTCCGGAGGAGAAAAGGACCATCTTTACGGAGGTGTCCGGACACTGCCGACAACTGCCTTGGTGTCACTAACTCTGTGCATCGCGGGCCAACGACACATGGATGTGTGCCCCTACTAACCGCTGCCCCGGGCCTACACTGCGGTCAAGTAGGTCACACATTTGGGACTGAGTCTTGATTTGGCAATGGCCGAGTACACACGCAAATGCAGAGTTTACCTCACTATACTCCCTTCGATGTGGTGACACAAAGTATGTGCATGGCATCCCAGCCACACGTGTCTGTGGGCCCTTGAAGACTATGCCTTCGGACTACACTGCGGGCCTGCAGGCCTCACACAAATCCAATCCAGTCCATACCAGGCAGGACACGGCATCGTCGCTGCCTACACACCCGCTCAGCTCTGTCGCTACTGCCTCGGTCAACCACGAGTCATCACCACATGCCATTTCAACGCCGTGTGTTAGTGTTCCAGGAGGAGCTTGCTGAACAGCGGTTGGCCCGTGCTGCCCGCTGCTGCCGGACCACACAGCAGTCGAGTAGGTCACACATTGGGAACTCAGTCATGAATCATTTATGGCCGAGCTGATAACATTGTACTGGCCACGTCGCAGACTGCATCCCCTTACAGCTCCGGTGCCACTAAGTCTGTTCCCCGACATCCATGGACACTTACTTCTTGAGATTTGTTGGCGACTGAGTCCATGGCTTGGGGGTTGTCTTCATCATCGTGTTGGTGATACTGACTATGTTGCCAAGACGAGGCTATAGCATTCCACTCCTCCATTTGCCGCTTCCGGCCGGCTTCTGCCCTCTGCATCATGCCCTGGAGGAGACCTTCCACTGTCCCCCACAAACCTCGGCGACATTCACCTTTGACAACGACGAGGACCCGCTCACCTAGCGTGGCACTATCTCACTGCACCACAAGTCACTGTCCTGTGGAGGTGTGGCTGTGCCGGCCGCAGTGCATCCGGGGCCACTAACTCTGTGCAGCTCAAATCATGGCCCCAACCTGAGGGCATGTCGGATGGCCTCTGTTCCGATGGCCTGGGGGCATCAATGCCATGTCTCTGTGGCCCTGCGCTCTCCGCTGCCTCCGGCCTCAGGTGTGGTCCACCTGGGCTCACATATCAAATCGAGTCCTGGCCTGCCCGGACGTCGCATCACCGCAGGATGCACACGCCACCACCGCCAGGACCAACTCCAAACGACAGGTGCCAGAGTCGTAAGTGTCTAACTGCCAGACTGTCAGAGTTGCTCACACCTGTCGTGGGTGCCATCATCCGCTTGATACCCTGCTCAGCCCTTTAGGTGCCACTTACTCAGTGCACAACGAATCAAGGAGCATTCTGCTTGCATGTTGGGTGAACACTGTACTCTCTCCGGCTACCACCATGATGCTTCACAGTTGTTTCTGTTATGCTGGTGTTTTATGTTTCTGCTTCAATTGTGATCACTGTTCAAGTTGTTGCCAGCACCAACAACTCCCTGAGGGCTGGCTGACACTCACCCCACACACATCCAGCACATGCGTCACTGTACATGTGACCATGCCAATAAAGGTGTCGGGCGCACGCGCCCGTGGCCAGTTCAAGAGCTCTATGAGTGTGTCCGTGTGCTCATGATGTTTGCATTCGGGCCACGGCCCCACAACATCACATTGTGCCGTGTGCAGAGGACGCAGCCATGTCACCGCAGGCAGAGTGTGGGACATTGCACATGTAGCTTTGTCATCCCCCACTCAATACGTAAGAGGAGTGGACTGGGCCGGCGTGCGCCAGTCTAGCGTGGGGGTGTGGATGATTATCCCGTGGCTCTGGGTGTGGTCAGTCCTGGAAATTTGCAAATGCGGGTGTCTCTGTCACAGTGTGGGTCTCCTTTGGGGAGTATAGGTGGTCCCTGATGGGACTTAGACACCCACGTATGTGATCTAGTTTGGCTTCCATGAGGTGGGACCCCACCCGAACCTGTTCGGACACCCCCTTCTGGCAGTCTGACACCTGGCCTTGGAATGCGGTGTGTGCTTAGGTGTGCTGCTGGGAGCCAGCCGTGGTGGTGCGTGAGTCCAGCTGTGTTGTCTGTGCAGGGGGTGGGGTATCCTCGATGCAGCTGGGCTGCCCTGCTCCTGGGGGTCGATTGCCCAAAGATGTCCATGAACTGTTGTAGGGCGTCGGTGTCGGAAGTGTGGAGGTCCTCTTCAGAATCACTGTGGAGTTGTCTGGTCTGCTCTGCTGGAGGTGTTGTTTGTCCCTCTGCAATGTGAAGGGAAGATGCTTGTTGACATTGTGTTGGCATGTATGTTTACGCATTATTCAGGTTTACATACAGACTGCATGACAATGTACATTGTGACTGTTTGGGAGGAGCGGACTATTTGATGCGGGACAGTGGACATTTGGACTACATGACGTAGGTGAGGTTGTACACGTACATTTTCATCTCACAGTTCCCTGCTATGTCAGATGTGATTGGCCATTTTCTATGCACAGGCAGACCCAGTTGTGTCCTCTGTTCTGCAGTGTAAGTGTTGCACTGTGTACCACATTGTCGTCCATGTGGATGTGCTGGCATTGCTATGTGTGTGTGCTGCATTGTGGGAGGGTCGCACCTGCAGCTGTGATTTTGCTGCCCCTTATCCCTTGGAGGCGGTGTGCCTTTGACTTTTGTGCTTTTAAGGTGCTGTGATGTTGGCGAGTTGGGTCATTTGTGCTCTTGGACGTTTTTTGTACTCTTGTGCATTGTTTGTCTGCAGATGTATTGTTGACGTCAGTGGTTGTTTGTGCACGTGGATGTGTCAGAGTGTGACCTGCTCCTTTCCGGATGTGGTCCACACTCAGCCACCTCAGTCTCGTGGCGTGCACAATGTCATGGTGATTGTATTCCAGCCATGCTGCTGGTCATGTGGTGTCACTTGCATTGTCAGTGTGGCTCTCACATACGCATCTTTGCTGTGTTTCGCACAGGTGCATGTGTGTGTCGTGGACTTGGTGATGTGTGGGGTGTGACCCCTTTGGGCACATGGTGGACGGGGGCCTACTTGATGTTTGTATGTGTGCTGCAGTGTGCCATGGGGATCAGGGACATGACCCAGGGTTGTTGTGGGTGTGCGGTGTGCTACACGTCAGTGTGCATGTGTGCCATTGTGCCTGTGCCCCCCGTCCCCCCAGTCCCTGTTCGTTACTCACCCTGTTGATGTTGTGTCAGGTCATGTCGAGCTGTATCAGGACTCCCGACTCCTTGCACCGTCTCCGCACTGATGACTGTGGCCGCCATTTGCTCCAGCTCCTCCTGTGGCGCTGGACTCCCACCTCCAGTCGTCGTTGCTGCCTTCCTGTTGGCAGCGAGTTTCTGCTTGGTTTAGCTTTTCACATCGTGCCAGCGCATCTTGGCCTCATTGAACACTCCGACTGCATTCACGATGGAATGCCATTTTTCCGTCTGTGTTGCCAATGACACGGTGGAGGTGACAGACGGTTGTTGTTCGTGCTCTGTCACCTCCGTGAGGACGATCCGGTTGTCATGCGGACTGTACCCCGTCTTCCTCTTCCTCTTCTCCTTGGCCTTCCCCGACCCCGAGGTTCCTTGCTGGTGGTCTGTGGGGCTTGTGGGGTTCGCGTTGACCTGGGCACTGGTTCCGGGTGCATCCATGTTGCTACGCAGTTTATTATTATTATTTTTTTTTTTTTCTTGTTCTGCTTTTATTGTGCAGTTTTCCTCATGACGCGTGGGAATTGCAGGCCTGTCGCTGGTTATCGCTGATTTTTGTATCACGGTTGGCCTCATTGCGACTTTATTCGCGTTAGTGTTTCGCATTTTTGCGGTGTCGCGTTGATTTTAACGCAGACATTTGACGCGTGTTAGAAATGGGGGTCTCTAGTTGGCAATGGCTGGCCACTGTCCAAGTAGGGACCCTTCTTCCTAAGTCAGAGTGAGAGGGTTCCACTCTTTGATAACCCCTGCTCAACCCTGTGGTAACGTAGCACGAGCAGTTAGGCTTATCTCAGAGGCAGTGTGTGAAGCATTTATGACCATACACAGTAACACAGTGAGGAACACTACAAAGGGACACCACACAAGTAGGTATCAAAAATAAGTATCTTTATATATAGACTTAACACAAGACCAATAATGATAGAAAGCCACAATACTGTAAAATAGGATTACTCTTGAAATGCTGCAAAAATAGTTCAAGTGTGCAAAGAGGAGTTCAGTTCAAAGCAGTGGTCTCTGCGACCCTTTTACCTACAAAGTACCTGGATTTCGTAGCAAAAACCAACAAAGTGTCGCAAAGAAGCTGTAGCGATGAATTTCTGCACGCGAGGCCGGCGATGCCTTAAATCCTTGCCGCGAGGGGAGGATGATGCGCCGATCTGCTGATGCGGGTAGAGACGATGCGACAAACTTCTGCACGCTAGACCGTTGATGCAATGACTCCCTGCCGCAAGGGAGGAGGCGAGGCGACGATCTTGTTGCGTGTGCGATCGGGTTGCAATGCGCAGAAATGGCACTCCGCGAGAGAGCGACGATCCTGATGCGATGCGATGAAAATGGTGGACGCTCGATGTCCACGCTGCAATGTAGTGAAGCGATGATCTCGGTGCGATGACTCGATCTTTGGTTGCGAGCACTCGGCGGCAGCAGTGCGATGATTTTTCGGGCGCTCTCGGCTGCGGCGGCTCGCAAACGTGCGTTAGCGACGATTTCAGCACTCTCTTCTCTGTAGTAGAACTAGAGGCCCTGGAACTCACAGGAGCCTCACCTGCAGATAGAAATCCTCACTGGGAGGAATCAGGAGGCTGGTGGTGAAGTCTGATGTGCCTGAGACTTCAACAGGAGGCTAGCTCTCTCCTAGCCCTTGGGTGATTGCTTTAGCAAGATTAATAAAAGTTCTCTCAAAAGTCCTTTTCCCTCTTCTTCCAAGTCCAATGGTAACCACTGCAGGCCAATCCCAGAAACAGCACACAAGCACAAGGATAGTCACCTCCTGCAGATTCCTTCAGTTACACGGATAGAGGTTCGTCTTGACATCCAGGAGCAATACACCTTGTAGGGGTTTCAGCACAGATATTTATACCCCAAAAGTCTTTGTTCTCAAAAGCTACAAGTCACTGAGTCTAGCCAGAACCAGTTCTGGTCAGTCCTGGAGCACTTTATTTACCAGGCTGCATCCTTCCTTTCAGAAAGAGGGGGTCTGCTATCAGACACACAGTAGGAGGTGGAGCCAGCATTCACCTTGCCAAGCACAGCCCTATTCAGGTCAAGGAGCCACCCCTCCCCATACTCTAAATGCAGATCTCTCTATTCAACCCAGGTCTGACTCAGCCTGCCCTGTCCCTCCAAAACCAGACAGCCAATACACATAACAGCAGAGCACACTGGAAGGCTTAGGCAAGAAAATACCTACTTTCTAAAGGGGTATTTTCAAACACAGAATATAAAAATAAACTTCACTAAAAGATGTATTTTAATATTCTGAGATCAGGCATACTAAATTCGTTTTTCTACCATGTTCCTGGTGTCAGTTAGGACTATAGAATGTAATAGTCAAACTGCCCATTCTAGCCTATGGGGAACAGGTAGCCTTACAGTAGTGAAAAACGAAATTGGGTGTAATTCACTACCAGGACATGCTACGCACACCAAGGCATGTCCTACCTTACACACACAATGCACCCTACCATAGGGGTGACTTACATGATGCCAAGGGAAGGTTCAGGGGCTGGGAAGTGGGTGCACTTCACAGCCAAGATGGCAGTTCTGGACTGCACACAGACTCTGCAGTGGCAGGTCTGAGATACACTTTACAAGCTGCTTCTGTGGGTGGCGCAACCCAGCGCTGCAGGCCCACCAGCAGCATTTGGTTTACCAGCCCTGGGCACACACAGGCCACACTACTAGGGACTAACAGGTAAACCAAATAAGCCAATCATGGATATACCAATTCACATGTCATATTTACACAGGGAGCATTCGCGCTGTGGCACTGAATGGCAGTGGCACAGCACCCAGAGCATCTAACACCAGCAAAAACAGAGGAGACAACAGCGAAAAATGGAAGGGAGACCCACGCCAATGGTGCCAGGTCTAACACGTGTCCCCTCCAGCTGAAATGTGGGGAGAACTACCCATCCCCTTGGAAGTTCTCATCACTAAGGCGGAAAAATCTGGACAGACCATCAGCATTGGCGTGTTCTGTACCAGGGCGGTGTTCCACCGTGAAGTCCATACCCTGTAGGGAAATGGACCACCTCAACAACTTGGGATTCTCACCCCTCATCTGCATCAACCATCTGAGGGGCCTGTGGTCTGTCTGAACCCGGAAGTGAGTCCCAAACAGGTATGGTCTCAGCTTCTTCAGTGCCCAGACCACAGCAAATGCCTCACGCTCAATTGCACTCCACCTCTGTTCCCGTGGAAGTAACCTCCTACTGATGAAGGCTACAGGTTGGTCTAGTCCCTCCTCATTTATCTGTGACAGAACGGCCCCCACCCCATGTTCTGAAGCATCTGTCTGGACAACAAATTCCTTAGCAAAATTGGGCGCCTGGAGTACGGGTGCTGTACACATGGCAGTTTTGAGGGCATCAAAGGCTTTCTGACAGGTGTCAGTCCAGTTCACAATCTTTGGCCGCTTCTTGGAAGTCAGCTCAGTCAAGGGTGCAACAATGTTGCCATACCCCTTGACAAACCTCCTGTAGTAACCCGTGAGTCCTAAGAAGGCCCTCACCTGGGTCTGGGTCCTTGGGGGCTCCCAAGCCAGGATGGTTTCAATCTTGGGCTGCAGGGGTGCCACCTGGCCACTCCCCACCTGGTGTCCCAAGTACACCACAGAACCCTGCCCAATCTGGCACTTACTGGCCTTGATTGTGAGGCCTACTCTGCGCAGCGCCATCAACACTTCCCAGAGGTGGCGCAAGTGGTCCTCCCAGGAGGAACTGAACACTGCAATGTCATCCAGGTAGGCGGCACTGAAATCCTCCAGCCCAACCAACACCTGGTTGACCAACCTCTGAAAGGTGGCAGGGGCATTCTTCATCCCAAAGGGAATCACACGGAACTGGTAGTGCCCATCTGGTGTGGAGAATGCTGACCTCTCCTTTGCCCCATCAGTTAAGGCGATCTGCCAGTACCCAGACCTCAGATCAAACGTGCTGAGGTACCGGGCAGCCCCTAACCGATCTATGAGCTCATCAGCTCTGGGGATGGGGTGCGCGTCGGTCTTTGTGACCGAATTGAGACCTCGGTAGTCCACACAGAACCTAAGTTCAGGAGTGGCACCAGGCGTCGCAGCTTTTGGTACCAAGACCACGGGGCTGGACCAGGGGCTGCTAGAGGACTCAATCACCCCTAGGGCAAACATTTTGGAGACCTCCTCCTTAATGCAAGCCCTGACCCTGTCAGTCACTCTGTAAGCCTTGTGCTTGACAGGAGGACTGTCCCCGGTATCCACCTCATGGACGCACCAATCAGTGACACCAGGCACCAGGGAGAACAAATCAGAAAATTGCCCCAACAGTTGGTGACAATCTCTCTGCTGCTCAGGGGTCAGTGTGGTGGAGAGGGTCACACCCTCCACTGACCCATCCTTCTCTCCTGCACACAGGAGGTCAGGAAGAGGCTCACTCTCCTCCTCCATCCCATCATCTGTGGCAAGAAGCATGCCCACTTCAGACCTCTCAAAGTGGGGCTTCAGGCGGTTCACATGCAGGACCCGCAAGTGGTTCCTGGGAGACTGAAAGTCCACCAAGTAGGTAACTGGACTTTGCGCTCCACCACCTCAAATGGACCGGTCCACTTATCTTGGAGCGCACAAGGCTCCACTGGGGCCAGTACCCAAACCTTCTGACCAGGTTGATATTCGACCAGAGTGGCATTCTGGTCGTGCCAACGTTTCATTTCCTCCTGGCTGGCTTCCAGATTTGCCTCAGAAATCTTTCTGAAATGCCGAGTCTGGTTCCTGAAGGCCAACATGTAGCTAAATACATCTTGGGGAGGTTTCCTGGGAGATTGCTCCCAGCCTTCCTTGACCAGACTCAGAGGCCCTCTTACCGGATGGCCATAGAGGAGTTCAAAGGGACTGAACCCTAAGGACTTCTGTGGCACCTCACGGTAGGCAAACAACAGGCATGGCAAGAGGACGTCCCACTTACGCCTCAGGGGCTCTTCTAGGCCCATGATCATGCCCTTCAAGGTCCGGTTGAACCTTTCAACCAGACCATTACCTTGGGGGTGGTAAGGAGTGGTGAACTTATAAGTTACCCCACACTCCTTCCACAGAGACTTCATGTACTGGGAGATGAAGTTGGTCCCCCTGTCAGACACCACCTCTCTGGGGAACCCCACACGGGAGAAAATCCCCATCAGTGCACGTCACACCACGGGGGCCGTCACTGTCCTGAGCGGGATGGCTTCAGGGTACCGGGTGGCATGGTCCACCAAGACCAGGATGAACCTGTTGCCCATGGCTGTCTTGGCGTCCAGAGGCCCCACAATGTCAATGCCCACTCGCTCGAATGGGGTACTAACAACTGGAAAGGGCTGGAGTGGGGCCTTGATCTTCCCCCACTCTTCCCACTTGCCTGGCAAGTCTCACATGTCCTGCAATGAGTGTCTGAACTCTTGCGCATCTGGGGCCAATAAAAGTGGGTGGCCAGCCTTTCAAAGGTCTTGGTCTGCCCCAGATGTCCTGCCAATGGAATGTCGTGAGCCAACCCCAGTAGGAAGGCTCTGAAGCACTCGGGTACCACCAGCACACGGGCTGACCCCGGCTCAGCAGCCTTAGGCTCGCTATACAGGAGACTGTTCTCCCAATAAATCAGATGTGAACCAGACATGTCATCTTCTGCCTGGGCTGCAGCCTGTCGCCGCATACCCTCAAGAGAGGGGCAAACTCTCTGCTGCTCACAAAATTCCTCCCTGGTGGGTCCCCCTTCCTGCTGCCAATGGGTCAGCTCAGGCAGGTCCCCCAGTTCAGCGATCTGCTCCCCGGTAGGCTCCAGGGCATCCCCCTCAGGGTCTGCTCCCTCCTGGGCCGTGGGAACAAAGGGGGCCGGCTCCCCGCGCCCCCTGCCCCTTCTCTCTAAGGCAGGGATCTGGGCCATACTCTCAGGCTCCTGGTCCTTCTCAACACCCTCCTTGGCTGCCATGGACCGAGTGGTAGCACACGCCCACTCAGGCAGACCCAACATTTCCAAGTGAGATTTCCTCTCCACCGTAGCCCATGGGGAGTTCTCTAAATCGTTGCCCAACAGACAGTCTACAGGCATGGCGGGCCTCACAGCCACCTGAAGAGTTCCTGAGACCCCCCCCACTCAAAGGGAACCTGGGCCACCTCACATTGGCTCTCTGAGTTGTCTGCGGACACTACTGGGTAGAATGCATGGGGGACAACCTGTTCTTTGGACACCAACCGGGAGCGGACAGCAGTTACACTGGCTCCTGTGTCTCTTAGAGCCTCCACTCCATGGCCATTGATGGTCACCCACTGCCTGTACTTTTTAGTGTTATCAGGCAGTGCAGGCTTAGAGACCATCTCAAAGTCTCCTAATGAGACATGGGTCAATTCTACGGGATCCCACCCCTCTTGGGCACCCATCTCCTCCCCCCACAGGGCTACACTTGCAAGCTGGCGGGGTGGTGTACGGGGTGGTGCACTAGTATCCCTCTGAGGACACTGGGGATCATAGTATCTGTGGCCCACTTGACCACACTTATAACAAGTAAGGGGCCCCCTCTGAACATGCCTACCTGTCGGGGGCACTGGCTTCTTTTCTTGGGGAGGCTGGGACACCACTGCTTGGTTCCCTTGGGAATTACTTTGGGGCCCTCTTTGGAAATCCCTCGGTTTACCCCTGTCCCCCCCACTTCTCTGCTGGGGACCCTGCCCACCTTTGGCGAAGTCTCCCACTGGACCCTTGCGAACCCGGGTGCTCACCCAGCGGTCCGCCTCCTCAGCAAGCTTCCTAGGGTTAGTCAGCTTGCAATCAATCAGTTGCTGGCGTAGCTCAGGAAAACAGTTACTAGATAAATGCTCCCATGCAATCAAATCATAAAGTTGCTCAAAAGTTTCTACTTTGCTACCTTTTACCCAGCGTTCCATTGCTCTGCAAAAAAAAGACACATATTCAACCCACGTGGTACCCTCTAGCTTCTTGCAGGTCCTAAACCTCTGCATATACATCTCAGGGGTCAAACCATAGCGGGTCATCAACGCTTCCTTCATGTGGGCATAAACCATCCTACTTTCTGGGGGCAGGTCCAACAAGGTATCCCTCCCCTCACTCACAAAGCGTCCCCACAACCCCGCTCCCCAATCCTTCTCAGGGACCCGGTGGGACACCATGGCTAATTCATAAGCGGCAAACCATTGCCCAATATCTTCACTTTTGTGGAAATCCTTAATAACCTCCTTGGGTATATACACTCTATGCTCAGTATGCACTACAGGTATGCTGCCACCAGAGGGGAGATCTCTACACTCTTTGCTTTAATCTCCAACTCCCTCAATATTCTCTCATGCTCAAGTTTCATTTTCATAATCTCAAATTCTAACTTCTTGTTCTCTAGGTCCCTGTGACCATCCATTTTAAGCTTAGCCATCTCCATATTATGCCGCCTATCTCTCTCCCTGTCCTCCATCTCTTCTGGGGACAGACCCTTAGACGGACACACTAGTGCCCGGGCTGGAAATTGCTTTATCTCCTACTAAGTCTACTACTTCGCCCTGCTGCTCTCCTGCATTCTCTTCCCCCTCCACAAGCTCTCCCATATTCTTAGGGGCATCCCTGGCTTCTAGCCAGGCCTTCAGCGCCTTGTAATACTCCTCCCTTCTAGTGAGACCTGTGATAGGGAATGTGAATTGTTTGCAAAAATATCTGAGCTGCTTGGCATTGTAGGTTTCTAATTTCTCTTCTTCCCAGGAGAGATCCTCCGAGGCATTGGATCTGGGCTTGCCCATTGTAGTAATAACTGGCAATATAAATCAAAAATAGAATCAGAAAAAACTCAAAACGTATGTGGTTGCGTTATGGTCTGCACTCACTAATAGTGTACACTATAATTACTGTATGCGATCATAAATGCAAGTCCAGATCCTCACCGCTGACCACCAATGTTAGAAATGGGGGTCTCTAGTTGGCAATGGCTGGCCACTGTCCAAGTAGGGACCCTTCTTCCTAAGTCAGAGTGAGAGGGTTCCACCCTTTGATAACCCCTGCTCAACCCTGTGGTAACGTAGCATGAGCAGTTAGGCTTATCTCAGAGGCAGTGTGTGAAGCATTTATGACCATACACAGTAACACAGTGAGGAACACTACAAAGGGACACCACACAAGTAGGTATCAAAAATAAGTATCTTTATATATAGACTTAACACAAGACCAATAACGATAAAAAGCCACAATACTGTAAAATAGGATTACTCTTGAAATGCTGCAAAAATAGTTCAAGTGTGCAAAGAGGAGTTCAGTTCAAAGCAGTGGTCTCTGCGACCCTTTTACCTACAAAGTACCTGGATTTCGTAGCAAAAACCAACAAAGTGTCGCAAAGAAGCTGTAGCGATGAATTTCTGCACGCGAGGCCGGCAATGCGTTAAATCCTTGACGCAAGGGGAGGATGATGCGCCGATCTGCTGATGTGGGTAGAGACGATGCGACAAACGTCTGCACGCTAGACCGTTGATGCGATGACTCCCTGTCGCAAGGGAGGAGGCGAGGCGACGATCTTGTTGCGTGTGCGATCGGGTTGCGATGCGAAGAAATGGCGCTCCGCGAGGAGCGACGATCCTGATGCGATGCGATGAAAATGGCGGACGCTCGACGTCCGCGCTGCGATGTCGTGAAGCGATGATCTCGGTGCGATGACTCGATCTTTGGTTGCGAGCACTCGGCGGCAGCAGCGCGATGATTTTTCGGGCGCTCTCGGCTGCGGCGGCTCGCAAACGTGCGTTAGCGACGATTTCAGCACTCTCTTCTCTGTAGTAGAACTAGAGGCCCTGGAACTCACAGGAGCCTCACCTGCAGATAGAAATCCTCGCTGGGAGGAATCAGGAGGCTGGTGGTGAAGTCTGATGTGCCTGAGACTTCAACAGGAGGCTAGCTCTCTCCTAGCCCTTGGGTGATTGCTTTTAGCAAGATTAATAAAAGTTCTCTCAAAAGTCCTTTTCCCTCTTCTTCCAAGTCCAATGGTAACCACTGCAGGCCAATCCCAGAAACAGCACACAAGCACAAGGATAGGCACCTCCTGCAGACTCCTTCAGTTACACGGACAGAGGTTCGTCTTGACATCCAGGAGCAATACACCTTGTAGGGGTTTCAGCACAGATATTTATACCCCAAAAGTCTTTGTTCTCAAAAGCTACAAGTCACTGAGTCTAGCCAGAACCAGTTCTGGTCAGTCCTGGAGCACTTTGTTTACCAGGCTGCATCCTTCCTGTCAGAAAGAGGGGGTCTGCTATCAGACACACAGTAGGAGGGGAGCCAGCATTCACCTTGCCAGGCACAGCCCTATTCAGGTCAAGGAGCCACCCCTCCCCATACTCTAAATGCAGATCTCTCTATTCAACCCAGGTCTGACTCAGCCTGCCCTGTCCCTCCAAAACCAGACAGCCAATACACATAACAGCAGAGCACACTGGAAGGCTTAGGCAAGAAAATACCTACTTTCTAAAAGGGGTATTTTCAAACACAGAATATAAAAATAAACTTCACTAAAAGATGTATTTTAATATTCTGAGCTCAGGCATACTAAATTCGTTTTTCTACCATGTTCCTGGGGTCAGTTAGGACTATAGAATGTAATAGTCAAACTGCCCATTCTAGCCTATGGGGAACAGGTAGCCTTACAGTAGTGAAAAACGAAATTGGGTGTAATTCACTACCAGGACATGCTACACACACCAAGGCATGTCCTACCTTACACACACAATGCACCCTACCATAGGGGTGACTTACATGATGCCAAGGGAAGGTTCAGGGGCTG
This sequence comes from Calotriton arnoldi, assembly GCA_963921515.1. Classification (NCBI taxonomy): domain Eukaryota; kingdom Metazoa; phylum Chordata; class Amphibia; order Caudata; family Salamandridae; genus Calotriton; species Calotriton arnoldi. The sequence goes on from CAWUFW010016988.1 coordinate 39,739, forward strand.
GGAAGTGGGTGCACTTCACAGCCAAGATGGCAGTTCTGGACTGCACACAGACTCTGCAGTGGCAGGTCTGAGACACACTTTACAAGCTGCTTCTGTGGGTGGCGCAACCCAGCGCTGCAGGCCCACCAGCAGCATTTGGTTTACCAGCCCTGGGCACACACAGGCCACACTACTAGGGACTAACAGGTAAACCAAATAAGCCAATCATGGATATACCAATTCACATGTCATATTTACACAGGGAGCATTCGCGCTGTGGCACTGAATGGCAGTGGCACAGCGCCCAGAGCATCTAACACCAGCAAAAACAGAGGAGACAACAGCGAAAAATGGAAGGGAGACCCACGCCAATGGTGCCAGGTCTAACAACGCGTTATCGTGGGACTATCGCATGGTGCCGCCAGGTTGAGAATACTACGTTAACACAGCGTTGTTTTCCCGTGATAGACTGCGATATGCAAAGTTGCGTTAAGCTAAATTTGCGGTGGTTATCACACGTTCTTGAGAATATGCCCCAGAGTCTGATGCTCTATTTTAATTGTTTATTGCTTATACCCCCCCCCCCTAGGAAGCTGAAACACTCTCCAGGCCCCCATCCTCCAACCTCCTTCACAAGGTTTGTTCCATTTCCCGTTGCTCCGTTTCCTGAATTTCCAATCTGGATATAGGTTATATTGTTGACATCTGTAGTTTAAGGGGGAGTTTGGGGGCTTATAATGTACCTTTGGCACTCGTACATCCCGGTACCTCGCTTGCAACACCACTGGTCCATGTGTGTCTTTCTGCCATTAAAAAGGAATATGCTGGCAGACACGCCAACTTTTAAAATCTTTCCAGTGTGAGACAAGGGGGCACAGCTTTCTGCTGAGCGTACCCTGAGGCACTTCTACCACAATCCCCACCAAAGAGACAAACTAAACAAAAAAGCACTTCAGAGGCTGTTGCTGATGACAGGGAGGTTAAAAAACCCAAATATTCCTCGGAGTCCTTGAAACACACTTGTAAAACATGAATTAGATCTAGATCTCATCAAGATTCTTCCAACCTTTGGTCTTCATTGTGCTCTCTTCAATGAAAAGCTTCTAGCCAACATGTGTTTCGTCAGGTCTCATCGCCTAGGCTTCCTCAGGGTAGAAAATATACATACATTTTTTGCTGTATATGATAACATACACACAAAATTAATCCTTAGCCCAAAAGTAGTGAATGCACCACACTGAACCATCAAATGTGAAATCTATGCACCATACCGATTAGTATTATCACCATCAGAAAGTCCGTAGTTCATACAGAATTCTATATATGAATGCCTAAATAGTTATGCTCCATAGCAAAGCCAGAGGTTCATGCAATGTAATAACTTTGCATATTCAATGAGAGAAGATATTAAACACATGTAATCATGAGGCAAGCATTTGGAGTAAGTTACCAAGATGAATGTATATTGCTTAGCAGAAGTGAAATCTCTAGAGAAATTATGAAAAGAAATAAGGGGTAAGATGCACCTAATATTAAGAGTAAATCTTCTGATCATCACACGATCCCAAGGAAATATCAGATGGGTCCATGGTCCATTTCTATGATTAAAATATAGTAAGTATTACCAATCAATAATTCAAATCTCAATACCTTGTCGACACTGCATTCTTGTTCACACCGTGAGTGACCAATATCCAACTCATGCCAAAGTTATGTGTGCATCTCATGCCACAAGTGTGCCCCAAAAGACTTAGCGCATTTCAATAATTGATATTCCCTAACATCAATTGTGTGACAATTCTCACCATGTACAACAGCACAGCTCAAAAGTGTACAAATCACACAAAACCAACAAGACTCCACATCGTATTGTAAATGGTTAAATAATTCACTTTCGAAGTGAATACATTCCTGTGGAGAACACGGGTAGCAGATACAAGTCCAAAGATTCAAATCTAGAATAATAAAGCTTTGTGAGAACCCCTTAGTAATCGTATTAAAAACTAATTGGAAGACCCACAAGCATAACTGTAACTCATAAGAATTCATGATAATAGGGTTCTTTCACCATATTTTAGATGTTTCACACAGTAGGCTAACAAGGCTATGTTATGAGTCACAAAGTGTTGCCAGGACTTCTTAAAAAATATATACAAGTAATCTGAACTGCAATTGGCATGTAAACTGTAAATTCAATTCCTTTGCAGAAAATGATCACAAAGTTGTCTGCCGGCGATTATCTCGTCCCAATCGAGTGTGCATGTTCAGTGTCCCAGGTAAGTGCCATCTTAAAGCGTAGCACATCAATGAGACATACAAGCCCCTTTATAATACAGTAAAACCATAGCCACTATCTTTTAATGGTGAAACAAGAGATAAAGTATATATTCCAAATCAATTCTTGACATAATGATTCATTTCCACCGATCCTGACCATGTCACAAAAACAGTAGTAAAAATTAGCTTAAGTCAGCAACTATAACACGTAAGCACCTTTATACCCCTGCCCAGGTCTCATGTCCCTAGGGTAAAACTTCCACTGCAAGTGAAACATTGGTATAGATGAAACTCGTCACAGTGTAAGTTTCTCAGGAAAAGTCTAAGCAGCTGTAAAAGCAATAGTGACAATGCACACAAATCTTCTAGTTGGCGTGAGTGGTAACCGAAAAGACAAGGACCAACTGAAACCGGTGTAACAATCACCGCCATCTTCTAACGGAGTCGTGAGCAATAGAATTAGATGTTAAATATACATTTCCCTGCTAATTCTCTGACATCATCCTCCCACAACTAATCAAGTATTAAGTTCAGTGTATATTGCAGAGATGGTAAGCATACAATTGTCCATATCACAGGATTTTCAAAAAGAAACCATAGAGGTATATACCCCTAGTTACACCAAAAGTGCTAAGTAGAACCAGGACGCCATCATATGTTGTCTCAGGGAAAAAAGAACAGAATAGAATTTATCATACAGGAAAGAGGTCAAAGTGTGACTATACCAAGTTTGGTTGAAATCCTAAGTACCGCAACATACTCCAGATGCCTGTCTTTTTAACACAACACCTATTGGTGTAATATTTATCCAATCATCAGTAATTCATTAATGTCAAACCCAAATCAATATGCAAGAATATCATTCCTGATAGCATTCTTAAGCATGTTATTCATGAGGCTGCATTGTTTAGACTATCACCCTCCCAAAAAGTACTGCAGTTCCTGATTTATATTAACCCCTTTTTTCAACCGCTCTTAGTTTTAAGATCCACATGACTTCATTTCTTAGCAGAGTCAGTTCCCTGCTTCCATGTCTGGGATCTATTGGGATGTGCTGGATTCCATGAAAATACATTTGTCATTCCTTGAATGTTACAAGGGAGGCGGAAGAACAATGCAATGCTATAGAATATCTCTCCTCTTTCAATCTGATAGCTCGAAGGTGTTCCAAGATTCGCTCCCTTGGTGGTCTATTGATACTCCCAACACAAATCACATACAATGACATATGCAGTTTATTTAGTAGAACATGCCATATGAGACTGTCTATGATATGTGATGGGATTTTATCTTGTCTGCAGCATATATGCAAACACTACAATACCCAAATTAAAAAAATTCTTCGTTAGACCTAGTCAATGAGTTGTCCACCCTCCTAGGTGGGGGAAAGCTCGGACTTACAATATTATGAAGAGTTCTGCCTCATCAAAATGTCACATTTGGATGATTAGTTATCCATTTTGCCATCATGGAGTTATTGGTCAATAAACCCCAGTGTTTAGAGAATAGCCTACTCAGTTTCCCACTGTTACGGCCATATGATGCAATAAACCCGAAAGTCTCAATAAGTGCTCTATTGTCCTTGGAACCCTTTTTATCTCTCAATGTATGGTTTTAATCGTAATGCTCTTTGTGAGGCAGTTTTATCACTTGCTCATCATAGCCTTTTCTCCCAGATTGAACTGCTATTTCATTGAGACTATCCACAAATTATTGTTCTTTGCTGCAGTTTCTCCTTGCCCTTACCATCTGCTTATATCTGTGCGGTCTCAGAACGTAGGGGTCTATTACGATGGCGAACTCTCCGCCATGGAAAGGCATTGAAAATGCCACATGCTAATATGGATGGCGGTGCCTGCAAGGCACCGCCATCATATTATGGGCCTTTTCCGCCCGGTAGGCAATCAGGACGATTGCCTACCGGCGGAAAAGCGGCGGACAGTCTTTCCGTCCGCCGCGGTACCCCCGCCATTCTAATGTGGCGGGGGTAAAAGGCCGTCTGGTGGGGTGTGTTGACGGGCGGATCGCCACGGTGGCGATCCGCCCGCCATGCTAATAGGCCCCGTAGTCTTTTTACCTTAAAAAAAAATCAATAGATTTATGTTGGAGAACAGGATTGTATTATAGTTGCCTGAAAGACATTCACTGGCCACTCAAATATTTGGCGTTGTCAATAAAGATGCTTTGGTGGCTACTAGAAGGTTAAAGAGTTTGATTATTCAAGGTGGGAGATAATAGAAAGAACCCTGGTACCATGGGACTCTTTCAATAAAGTGGCCTTTGTATAGAATGAAAGATAACCAAATCAAATTCAAGCATTTACAGAACAGTTAATGATTGGTAATGATATTCAGTTTAAGCCTCAAATATCTTTAGTTGCTTTTATATCTTTGTTCATCATATTTACATAGGTAGAAAGCAGAACAATTGTGACAATAATACAGACGACGCAGTGCGTGGAAATCGATGAAAGAATATATACAAAGTGAAAAAACAATACTGTATGAGATCCCTGGTTTATCTAAGTTGCAATCAAATGCGGCCTGCTAGCCAATTCACAATTTATCGTTGTATGAGGAAGTCATGATGAACCAAGAGATATTTTTGGGCCTCACCAGGACTAGGCTTTTGGCTAGCAATGGCTCCAACATAGGTAAGCCTAGTGAAGCGAGAACAGAGAATTGCAGTCTGTGATATTGTACAATGGTGCCGACAAGGCATCTCCAAACTTCATACTGATATTGGGAGAATAAGCCGACTGCCTTCACTGCTGCGTCTCATCATTGGGATAATAACGATAAAAGCAAAGTGAAATGACACAAGACTGTGAGAATTGCCATTGTGCTATCCATATATCTAGTGCCTCTCCTATTTGTGGAAAGCAAGACTTTCCTGCAGCTGATGGCAGGTACACTAACTGGCTAGGACATCCCATCGCAGCTGCTATTTCTAATGCATCACAGTGCTGTAACAATATAGCAATGGCACAATAAACGTGGAAGGTCATAACGCCAGATATAGTTTTAAATGGTCAGTGACGGGGAAAGGGGCCATGCTTGAGTTCTGTCAGTACAACTGTGTCAATTATGTCAATTATGGTGAAGAACTATCAAGTTTCCATCAACAAGCAGCACTCAGAAAAGAGATCTTAGAAAAGACATTGAATTAGGGTTCAGAACTTTGGGTCCTGCTCTGTTCTGAGGCTATCAGACAAGGCCCAGGGCCTAGACTTGTGTTCAGGCATCTGCAGAACTGCATGAGCTGTGGCCACTCAAGGCAGGCTTGCATGCATACTTTAACCCAGTGCTGTCACCCTTCCTCTCAAAGTTTGTGAACCCGCTGCTGCACACCTGTACTCAGCAGATATTCTTGCTAAGAAATGGTTCCTACCCTGCTCAAAACGGAGTGCTTGAGTTTGAATGGTGGAACAACCTGCCCAACAACTGCAAGTGACACCAAACAATCACGGCTTGTTGTAACTACAGCTGAAGTTTGTGATACTTTCTTGCCAGCCGCTCCGTAGCCACTCTTTGAAGATCAGGGCAAAATCGTTGGAATATGTTTTATCCTGCGATACACAATTACAGTCTCAACGGCGAGTGATTCTCAAGAGCTGTGGGCTCTTTCCAGTCGATATTTCGAGAGCCCAGGAGAGATGCACCCAGTCAGCCTCAGACGGAAGCATGGACTATTTACTTGGCACTCATTTCTTAACTTACATCAAAATGAGGGTCTCTTGCTGAAGCACAGCTCCACATCCGTAGGTTACATTTCTGTGCTGCTTCTAAGGCACGTGAGAGAGTGCGTATTCATCTGAGGATGACGGTTCCCAGCGTGACTGAATCAAGCCTGCCTCGGGGCTGCCTTCATGGCTTACTGCAAGTAGTGCCTCCTTACTCCACAATGTCCCAACATCCCAAAGACCGACATGAGACAGCGAGGATTGCGTTGAGCAGTCGGAGACAATGCGTCATGGAGGAGGAGTCCCTTCTTGGAGTCATGGAGCCATCTGAAGAAGAAGGCACTTCGAGACTGGCATTAGGCCCAAGCGTAATATGCCTCACTCTGGCGTAATATCGGTAATTCCACGGTAACAAAATGTATGTGTAATGCCTACGACTACGCCATTACGCAACGTCACCTATCAAGAAATCCATCCCGTCAAAAATCCTGGCACAAGAAGCATGGAATGAACATGATCTGCGGTTCTGACATGAGCAGGAACAGCATTTTCTGAACACAAGCAGAATTCTTTTTTAACACAGGCGGTCAACACACAAATCAGGTTGATTTCTTACCATGGTCCAATCAGGCAATTTTTTTTACTGTGAAACACATTTTTTTTACAGGAGGAAAGTGCCATGGAGACTGGGAGGCTACTATACATTAAGTAGCAACTTCCTCTTCTTGTCCTGGTGACTCCTCCCTCTGCTTTGTTCAGGCCTTGGTCATTTTCGAAATGGATTTTGGAGGAAAAGCATCACTGTCTTTTAGTCTGAAATATCTGCTGCATCCACACCCTTGGAATCTTTACTTCAAGGGAGTACAGTGCTATCATTTGCAAAACGTTTTGTTGTTTGAAGGATAATAGGCACCACTAGTTTGTACCTTTTTGTTTTTTATTTGCTTGCTTGTTTGTTGCTGGATGACAAGGAATTTTGGAGTAGGGACCCATGTAGAATTAAGGTTTTTCAAGTGATATGGTCTAGGCCTGTGGTCATATATACTTTTCTTGATTTCCTTGTGCTTTTTTATGAATTGTGTATAGAGTTGTAAATCATTTTAATGTGTTGTTGTTTTACTGTTTGGGGCCCAGATTTCCCTGCGATAGGACTTTTTTTTTTGTTAGTGTCTTTTTCACATTCTTTCTGCTGCTATGCTATATGTATGTATATCGTTTAGCATTTTAAGGGCTTGTGGGTGCCTTGTATTCTTGCAAATTTTAGGTTTGCATGTGCATATTGGTGGCTCCAGGAGTCCAGGCCCATGTAGCTAGACGTGTGTGTGTGCGTGTTTGTGTGGGCAATGTGAAGTGGGCGATGAACAATTTGTCTGTGTTTTCCATGCCTCCTTCTTTGCTGGCCATGTGGTGAGGGATAATCATTTTTGGAACCAGTGCGTGTTTCTGACTATTCATTTGTTTTATTACACTTTAAAAAGTCATTTGAAAGGAAAACTGATATTAGAAGCCCATTCCATTTTCGTTCATTTTTTTGGGATTTTTCCCAATATATTTTTCCTGATATATATTTATTTGTGCTTCTGGCTGATTGTAGAAGTCTGTAGTACATGGTTAATTATTTTTAATTTATGTTTGTCTTCCCCTCGCTTCCTGTAGGAGGTCCCATGGGCCTGGAGAGAAACCAGCTATTTTTAATTAATTCATTCAATTTTAGCCTGCCTCACGTAGGGGTCCCATGGGCCCTGGAGGGACACCAGCTATTATTTGTTTAATGTATTTGATCTTTTCCTGCCTTCCTGGCCTCTCCTAAATGTCCCAAGGCCCTGGGCCCTGGAGGGACACCAGCTATTACCTAATTAATTCATGTAATTTTGCCTGCGTCCCTATACCTGCCATACGTAATGTTATGATATTGCAGTTTATACAGCGCACAAATACCCTTGGGTGTCTTGGCACTAGCTGAACCAGAGCTTAAACCCGTATCACTAATTATTGAACAAAGATCCTAGTTATTAAAAAGCCATGTTTTAAGTTCTTTCATGAACCGAAGCAAGGAAGGGATGGCCCTGATATGAGGGAGGAGACTGTTCCAGAGTTTTGTAGTACCAGTAACAAAACTTCTTCCACCCTAGTTTGACTTCCTAACCCTGGTGATTATAAGATTAGTAGATCACAGAGAGCAAAGAGGTCTGTTGAGAACATACAACTGGAAAATGTGTCTCAGAAATTCAGGACCTGTGTTGTGTAGAGCTTTATGAGCAACACACAGAGCTTTAAATTTGACACGACTTCGCACAGGAAGCCAGCGAAGCTTCCAGATGCCAGGAGATATCGAATGGAATTTAGGTAGTCCAGACACTAATCTGGCAGCAGCATTTTGTAATGTTTGGAGCCTGTTGATGTGCTGTTCCTGAAGATTCAAGTAGAAGCCATTGCAATAGTCTAGCTTTGATAGAACTAACACAGTGATCACCTTAATTAAGGAGTTGATAGGGATGCCTGGTAAAAAAATGTAATCATCCTAAGAGTGAACGAGGCAGATGATACTGCTGCAAAAACCTGTTGTCAACATAAAAACCGAGATTCTTGGCTTTTAATACAGGGGTGGGAAAGGAGCCAACCTCATTTGGCCACCAAAAAGGAGACCAGGCGGGAGATAGGTTGCCAAATAATACCACCTCAGTTTTCCCTGAGTTGAGCTTTAAACAGTGCCTATCCATCTATGAACTAACTGCTGTCATACAGTCCTGGAAGCTCATGGGCACTGTAGGGTCATTATTGAAAGCAGACACTACCAATTGAGTGTTATCTGCGTAGGAGTGCAAAGTTATATCTTTTGATCAAAGAAGCCAAATCGGACACATATATATTAAAAAGTGTGGGATTAAGCAAGTATCCCTGAGGGACCCGAAAAGGTAAGGTAAAAGGAGAGGACCCACAGCAGCCAACAGCCACTGATTGATTCCTGTTTGAGAGAAAGGAGGTCAAAAGGGCTAAAGCCTTGCCTTTTACTCCTGGTTCAGCCAAACGGTTGATCAAGATTTTATGGTCAACAGTATCAAAGGCTGCGGATAGGTTGAGGAGGACGAGGGCCGCAGCACCACCCTTGTCTACGGTGGCTCTTATTTCCTTGGGAGGTTTGATGAGAGCTGTTTCTGTGCTATACCCTGAATCTAAACTGAGTTGGTTCCAGGAGCCGGTTCTCATAAATGAATTGAGATAGGTATGTGTTTTTCCAACAATTTTGGTTGGGAGGGTAAGGCGGAACATTGGACTGTAAGTGTTGGGTGGGGTCTGCTGGATTCATACTGGGTTTCTTTATTAAGGGAATGATTGAGGCTTTTTTCCAAGCTCATGGGAAGACTCCAGTTGAAAACATAGAATTAAAGATGGATGAGAGATTGGTGGCAATCACTTCTGGTGCAAGCTTGAGTATCCCAGGAGGGCATGGATCATGGGGCGAACCAGATTTCACTCCATTGAGTATTTTAGTAACTAGCTCACGGGAGGTAGGTGGAAATTCTACAAGAGGAGCATAGGACAAAGCTGTCTTGGGAGTTAGGTTTGGAGCATCTAACATATTAGAGTTGTCAAAGTTTCTAAAAATGTGATCCACTTTGTCTTGGAAGCTAAACGCTAGTGTGTTACAGAACAATTGGCTGTGTATATCTGAGTTATTACTGGGAGTGGAGGTGAGTTTAGAAACCACCTGAAATAGTTCCATGGTAGAGTTTGAAGCGGAATCAATCAATTGAGTTTGTAGTTACTTTTTTCTTTTATTATGAGTTTCTTATATTTAGCTAAAGCTAGTTTATAAGAGTGCTTTACTTGTTGGTCATAGCTTCTACACCAGCATCTTTCCTGTCTTCTGCAGGCTGGTTTCTCGAGTCTGAGAGCCTCAGAGAACCAAGGGGCAGAGCGTTCCCTTCTGTTTGTCTGTGAGAGTTTGGGAGGGGCAATTTTAAGAAAGGTGGTGTTAGGCCGTTCAGTATAGTCGGGCACAGTCAGCTCAACTTCAGGCGGAAGAGTAGGTTGGGATTGTAGGAGGAGTTGAGTTAAGATATTTTTATCAACTTTACCTCAAGTCCCATGGCTAGAGTAACCCCCTGAATACGGTCACATGGGTCTTGGAGGGACACAAATGTAGTCTTTCCTGTGTAATGTCTAGCAAAAAATAAAATGAATTCATGGATGAGTACCTATTGTTAATCATTGTGATGATTATGACTTTTATTACATTGACTGGATTGCCCAAGTCTCATTGACTTTCTGCTGAATTTTTATTGTTTACAGGCGCAATACGGAGATGAAGAAAAGTATGCAAATTAGCTGTCAGTGACACCAGAGTCCTCTGCTAAGTGATTCGGCTTGTGCTGAGTGCTAACCCATACAAGAAGTAAAGAAGATGGCCTCAAAGGAGATGCCTACCAAAAAAGTGTCTATTGAGGAGAAAAAGAACCCTGTTGTTAGGGCCACCACTGGCCTCAAACCCTCATCCTTTTTCCGGAAATGCAACGTGTCTGCTGCACTCTGCTCTGGGCAGCAATAGACTGTGAGGAGTATTACCCCTGGATCAATGGCACTCCCACTAAAGCCCATGTGCCTAAGATCTGCAGTGACTGCAGTAATGGGGACCAGTGAGTCTGAAATTAATTTGTTCCAGCATCAAATGGAATCTTCACAAAAAAGTCAACAACAGAAACCTGCAACACCTGAACTTCTGGAAGTAGGAGGAGAGCAGGTATTGAGCTTGCTGCAGAGCAGGACGTTTTTGTTGTGATTACTTTTCCATTGAAAAAATAAGTTTCACTATCTCCAGCAAAGGAGAAGAACGAGCACTCCCCCATTTTCTGGAAGCACCTCTTCTGATAAGCTTGACGTGGATTGGAACCTGATCGAGGCCCACCACATCAGACAAGAGAAAAGGAATGTTCCCAACAGCCTTGGAAGTGATGAGGATAATGAACCAGTGATTGTGCGTTTGAGGAGTGTGGCATAGAGAAGACGCAGCCTATCTGCTCCCCCAGGTGTCTTGTAGAGGTATCACAAAGAAAACAGTCACATCCCACAACTGTCAAGGCTATGTTTACCAAGGAGTCACCAAACCCACGATAACCTCCATTTATAAAATGAAAGCTGGCCAAAATTTTAGAGTTTGTCTTCTCCCATTTTCGTTTGTGGAAGGAGAGGGTGTTCTGCAATTTGTGGCGACACTATGTTCAAAATGGATGGTTCCCAGCAGGACCTATTTTTCCGCTGTTGCTGTGCCAGATCCTCACCATTAAATGCTGCAATTGGTTGGCAAAGCTATGAAGGAGAGCCCTGCTCAGTCCAGCCACTTCACAACAGACTTGTGGATCAGTCGTCAAGCTACAGATTACATGAGCATCAGTGCACACTGGATCTTCTTTAAGGGAGTAAAGCAAAGGCTATCTGCTGGTTTCACCGCTGAAGATGTTTTTTCGAGGAATCAGCATCATGCAACAGTTGTGGTATTCACCATGGAGAAATCGCATAGAGCTCCCAACATCATGAATGAATTTGATACCAAAGTGTACAAATAGCTCCAACTGAGAGAACTCAGCATTGGATTTGTTGCCACTGACAAAGCAGTAATATTGTTAAAGCTGTGGCTGATGTAGGAGTCCTGTGTTAAGCACACTGCATGAATCTAATTGTACAGAATTTACTAAAAAAAGAAGTATTCAACAACATACTGGTCACTTGTTGCAGAATTTGCACTCCTTTTAGTGACTTGTTCAAAGCTCAGAAGCAGTTGAGGATCATTCCTAATAGAGTCCCTGTAAAAGCACTCATACAGGAGGTGCCAACATGTTGGAAATCCACCTAAAACGTGCTTCAACTCTTGTTTAAGCAGTACAGGCCTATCAATGCTTTTTAAAATGTCTCTTTATTTCCATTTCCATTTTATTTAGCAATGATATACCTTGGGCAATCATCAGGCCCACCTCCTGTGACCCTGTAACCTTCGTATTTCAGCAATTGTAGTCCATCTCCTTGTGTCACAGCATAGCGTGGGTTTTCACTGTGTGAAATATGGGGTAATTTTATCATACTTCTCAGATGCTAATGCCAGAGTTCTGATAGGGGTGGGGAAAAGTGCAAGAGCAAACCGTTAACAATAGAACTATAGTAACCATTGACCCCGTTACCCTATTTTGTTAGAATGCTGTGCCCTCGCAGGACTCTGGTGGGTCATAATCCCCCTCTGTGTTTCCTTTATGCCCACTGTCAGTCAAGATAGTCCATTGGCCTAATTCCCTTAGTGTTTTTGTGTTGTCTGGCCTTCCTCCAGGTCTCTGATTGATGTCAAGGTCCCCCCATCAAACCCTCTCCTGTCAAACAGCTCCTAGTGGAACCTAGTGGGTTACTCACATGTTGTTCTTAACTTCATGTTAGTAGCATTCAGAGCCGCATGTTGTCCAAGCAAACCTCCAAATAATAACGCATGCATCCCATATTGTATACCCTGCGTTGCCCCTGATCGCCATCACACTGAATGTATGGCTGTCTGTACAGCTATGGCCTGTTTCTGTAGGTCTGTGAGCCAAAATGTTGTCTGTGGGGGTTTCCGGGACCTTCACAGCATTGGAATACAGCGTTTGTAGAGAGTCAGCTCTATCGCAATCATATGGCACTCTACTTTATTTATTCTTTTTCTTTCTAGACATCTACCCTAGTAGACAGAAACCTGAGTTGAGGTTTAGTTTCCTGCCCACTAAGTCTGACATCTGAGACAGCACATCGGTCCACGCTCTATCAATATCTGGGCACTCCCACATCATATGATAGACGTCTGCTGCATTACAATGAGGGCGCACTGCTTGTGAGCCCGGAACATGTGGCCCATTTGCCTTGGGGAGAGGTAGGATTTGTGCAGGCATTTGAACTGCAGGAACTTGAATTTTGAGTTCTGTGAGATTTGTTTGGTGTATCTTTTAGCATCTATCCATTGCTTATCCATTATATTGGTCTGCAGGCACATGGCCCACCTGATCTGAACATCACTACACAGTATCATAAGCTGTTCCTGCAGTGCAGTGTATACAACTGCCACAGCCCTGCGCCCTCCCCTGTGTGTCAATAGACAGTGTAATATTGCATTCGGTGGGGGCTTCCCCTGTCCTCATGTGGCGATCAGCACATGAGCCAATGCGCCATGCACTTGGTCCGAGCCCATCATTTGCGCAAATGTGCACATTTTGCTATGTACATATAGGTCCCCTACTTGCGTGATGCCACCTTTGGCCCATGGGCAAATATCAAATGTACTGGCGATGTCCCTTGTGCGCACGAGCTTCCACAGTGGGAACACTACAGAATATATGATGGACTAGTCCCAACATTAAAAAACTTGGCCCAGCAAGCTCGCGCTGCCCGGCAGATTTTTGCTAGCTGTGTTTCAGGTAGCTTTCTAGAGAAGAGCCATTCCACTATTCTATTGTGTCCAATCGCTCATTCTTGTGTGATCCGTTCTAGGTTGACGGGGTACGCAGCCAGCACAGCGGCCACTGCAGTTGAGCTGCAACTTAGTACCATTCATAGTGTGCCCCCAGATCTCCCTCCATTAATGGAGCTGTGTCTCATGTAGTGCTACTCTCTTACACTTTCTGTCCCATATCAGATCTGACAGTATCATGTGCAGTTCTTTGAAGAAGGAGTGTGGCAGTAGGATTGGGATCACAGAGTACATGTACAGTAACCACAGTAGGATGAGCATTTTGGCACTAGCTATGCGGCCTGCCGGTGAGAAAGGCAGTGGGCACCAGAAAGGCAGGGATTGTTTTGATGTTGACAGGATTTTACACAGGTTATATTCTACCAGATCATCATTATCATGATACTCTGTGTCCGGCGCCCATGGTAGCCTAGTATTGAGAGTCATGCTTCCATTGTGCGATTACTGCTTTCTAAGAAGGAAGAGACAGAACTTAGCCCAATTTACTTTGAGTCCTGATTGTTTCCCAGAGTTGTCTCCTTGGGGATACCCCATTCTGGGCTCTTTGTCACGGCATGCATGTCAGAAGCTCCATGGCCAGGGCAAAATGGATTGGAGACAAGGGAGATCCCTGTCGAGTGCCATGCACTACAGTAAATTCTAGCAATATAACCTGCCCAATGTGCACTCTGGCCAGGGGTCTTGTGTATGGCAGTTTCTCCGACAGTAGAAACACTGGGCTGAAGCCCATGCTCTCCAACACCCATTCTGGGTAGTGCCAACTGAGCGTATCAAAGGTTTTCTTGATGTCTAATGACACTGTGACTTCATTCCTATCTGTTGACCCTGCCGTATTTATCATAGTAAATAATCTGTGCACAATTAAAAAGTCTGTGTCGGGATGAACCTGTTTTGATCTGTATGGACAAGCGCTGTTAGTAAGGGCAACAGCCAATTGGATAGGATGTGGCTTCGTATTTTATAGTCTTGGTTGAGTAGTGAACACTGACAGCAACTTGTTGGCTAATGGGGTCCTATAGGTGGTGCCTTACTATGTGCCATCTGACATACAGCCTTGCGCACCTCTTCTATGAGCAGTGGTTCAGACAACTCTTGTCGCTGGAGGGGATCAACAGGCCTCTCAATGTTTACGTAGCCAAACGAGAGTGGATGCAATTGTCAAAGTCATATCTATGGAGGTAGACAAAGGGGGGCTAGTGGGGTGCTCGATCTAAATACAACTGCCTTTTGAGATTTTGAAAGAAGAACTCAGCATGGAGAACAGTACCATGAGCCAAGCGATCACGTTGTGGCACCTGCTGCAGGAACATTTGCATTAGGTGGAACAAACATTTTCCAATGTCAATGAAGAAGCAGCTGCTTTGGTCAACAGCTTAATCTTCTGCTTGAACACAAATCGAAGGCTGCAAACAGAGATGGTGTCCTCCCAGGTGTATATCTGTGCCATGATCCTTGATCCATCATACAAAACATTAATTCCTTTCTCGACATTGGATGTCTCAATTTACGAAAATTTGATCAGCAATGTGAGTGATCTAGAAGATGAACAATTGCAAATTCAAGGTCGTTCCAAAACTGAAGTGCAGCATTCAACCTTCAGAGAGGGCAATGTTGTTGGATCTGAGTCCTCCAGAAGCCTTTTGCAACTGAAGCAGCAGCCTCTAATACCATTGCCAGCTACTTCTAAACAGATAGCAACAACAGCTACACTTCTAACATCTGTAAAGGGTTAGTTTCATACTGTAAAACCTGATTCAAGTACACAGACTCAGGCAACACAGACACAGCAAGTATCAACAGCAATGGCAATTAAGAAGTGGTACACGACTATCTGGATAACCCAACAGAGGTGTACTAGGATCAAGACACTTTGGCCTATTGGCTTGGAAAGAACAGTGGCCAGAACTCAGCAGGCTACCACTAAAGTATCTAGGATGTCCCATAGTCAGTGTATCTTTGGAATGTGTGTTAAGTACAGCTGGGGCAGTTGTCAAGGTCAGAAAGACCAGTTTCTCTTCTTGAAACATGGGGAGACTGACAATGATTAAAATGAATAAACATTCACCTACAAGGAAATACAGTTGCAACATTTGACACACAAGTTCCACACACTATACAGTAACTGCAACTATCAGAATATTGTGAACACAGTGATATCCTTCAAAAAAGTGAACAGGGAAGTTTGTTATCCTGAACATGTCTTAAATAACTATCTTCAATGTGCCATCTTAGAAGGGTTACTGCTTAAAGATGCCAGGGCAGTGGTTGCTAATAGGCCTGGGTGGAGATGCGGAGTTCCGCTAAGCAGAACTTAGCAAAGTGACAAAAAAACTCTGCTGTGCTACCAGAGTTCATAAGTGGCGGAGTGCCTTATGTGACGCCCTTTGCACTGATTTTTAGCACCGGGTGTTTGTACCGCGCTGTAAAATCAGTGTGAACGGCACCACACACAGTGCAAGAGGGTGCTGCTTCTTTCTGCCACTCAAGTAGAAGTTCTACTAGAGCGGCAGCTTCCTCAACGCGGACGGAAGGTTTCTCAATGCAAAGGTAGTGATCATCCACCACCACCAGCGTTGTGAAATTTCGCTGGGAGGTGGTGTAGCGTTGGATTTTTCTCGTTTGCCAACTTAACGTTGGCGAGCAAGGAAAAAACTTTGCTCCGCTATGCGGAGCTTAGTTTTTCGGAACTCCGCATGCTCCGCGGAGTGCAGACAACTCTGCAAACTCCACGAATAGAGAGGAGTTCACCGCCCAGGCCTAGTTGCTTACTGATTGCGAACACTCAGAAACATATGAAATCACACAACCAAAATATACCAGGGAAGTGGTGCTATCTATATATGCATGGGCCGCTCAGTGCACCTCTGAGGCTGATCAAATAAGCAATGACTGCTCAAACAGGCTTCCTGTGAAAGGAGTTTCTCAGGGTTCTAGGTCTAGTTAAGGATAGAGAATATGCCAAAGATACAGATTATTCTGGCTAAGTCAGCAGAGTGACGCCTCAGGTGATGGATATTGCTAAGATGCACGTTTTCACACTGCCCTAAAAAAACACAGTTCCCTGGGAACTTTGGCATCAAAACAAGTTAGCAAATATTGTTATTACAGTTTTATCATTGCCTCTATAAAGTAATAATACCTCTTCCAGCAGTATTATCAATAGTGACCACAGGCACATACTGGCTAGTTTCCACAATGCTCCAAGTCAAGCACACTCATAATCAAACATAAAAAAGACATGTGGGAAGGAGAAATACCGAGAGGAACAGTAGTTGGTGTTTGGGTCCTATTAGATTGTGATCATGAGCAGAGTTGATGAAGTCTGGTGGAATGTAACCGGAAATTAAGTTGATGTATTCTGGTGGATTGCAGAGAGATCCACCAATGATGGGTGAACTGTTGGGTGCCACAGCTGAGAGATGGGGTAGTGGAAGCCAGGGGGTGTATAGGAGATGGAATCTAGGGAGATGATTGGGATAAAAAGGACGGGATGGAACTTCAGGAAGAGAGAGCACAACACATTCTACTGTATTAGTTGTGCCCTGTTTTCAGTGTAGGTTTAATTTATTATCCATATGTTTGTTTTTTCTCTCAGGATAATAACGCATACTTGAAAATAACCCATCAGTCAGACAAGGAGATGTACAAAGGAGATTGCCTAAAATTGCAACAAAAGGTAAGTTATCAAATGCAAAGCAGAGTGTCCTTAAACAACTGAAGTGTCTTTAAGGAAACAATAATCAATCATGTGTGCATCTGGTCCATTTTTCCCCTTGTCCTGGTGATTCCCTTCTATTTTTTGGAACAGTTTGAGTAGGTCTTAATCCCAAGGAATCTTCAAAACTGCAGATCTAGTGGTCTGTGCACTAACATTGGAGGGACTCTCAACTGGTCATCCCACCATACTCTTTTTGGGAAATAGCCTGATACATTTTCCAAGGTCCTGGCTTGTGGTTGAAATGTTCTTTTTGGGGTGCAATAGCTGCATCCACTGTTCATGCTCATGCTAGGTAAAGGAATCCAAAAATACTGAAACATAATACCAGGAATTCAGCCATACCCATCACAAGAGAATAGAGCGGTACCTGCCTAGAAACAATTTAAGGCATCTGCTCATAGGCCAAGAAGTGAATCTGCCTAGTGAGGGCACTCAGAAGGACGGGGATGTGGTGAGTGGCAGGTAAGTTCTTTGTTTTTCATGTTGTTATTTTCGTCATCCCGTCCCCCCATGATACTCACCACTTTTCCCTGACATCAGCCGCTACTAAGATTATGAGAGGCAGAATTTTACCTGAAGCAATAACTCTGGGTGGAATTCCACCAGCCACGATTACAAGTGTCTTTAGGCCCAAAATGTTTGGGTCCATAAATGCCGGGCCCAATAATTCCAGCCCTGGTGACACCAGACCTCCATGCTGCTTCTGGGGCTGCATGCGGCAGCAGAGCCCAGCCCATGCCCAACCCATGCAGCAGCACAGGGGTGATGGCAATGCACCACAAACCGAGGGAAGCCTAACTTAAACCCCTCAACTCCTTCCCCTGTCACACGCCTCTACAATGTCCCACTGAAACTTTCCACCAGCTCAAAAAAACATACAATTTCAGCATCTTTCTTCGCAAAATGTGGAAAAATGTAAAGTAAAGGACCCGTTGTCTCCGGGACTTTGCAGTCATTCACAATTCTGAGAAATAAACTCAATATAGCCAGAATTTGGTGCAGGGATACCAGCCGGAATCATAGATTCTGGTCCTCCGATACCCCCACCATATTTTGTCACACTTTTGATCAGGGCCTTAATGAAATTTTCTAAGGTTAACCAACTGGGCAGCCATTATTTTTTATTATGCACCGCACCGTTCAATTTCAGATAGATTAAACATGGCATACATGGTCCCTGTAAGTGCCCTTGTGCTTGTAGTTTCTTTTATTGATTGCCCCTGTGGAGCAGACCGCCATGCCTCCCCTATTAGTATCTAGATCTATCTTTCTAGCTTGTGGAGCCTTTGACCAAGATTCATGGGAACCTTATATCATTAGATATCTATTTTAAAAGTCCCAGGAATTCCTACCCCTAAACCAAGCGATAAGTGTATCTTCCAGGTTTCGTAACTCTTGACTTTGAACACTGAGACATATACTCTACTGCTGAAGGATCCTATGTTCATCCCTTATTGTTGCAAGATTTAGATTATGTGTTTTTATATGAGTCCTAGAGTTTGCAATCAGCTATCGAACACAAACCTTATTTTGGCAGTAGTATAACAAACTTCCTGGTATATTTATCACCATGGCCTCTTTGAGCAGTAATGCAACAACCCTGACACGATGGAACACTGAAGAGAGCTTTTTAAGATTAGTTCAGGATTTTTATACTTCGTTCAATTTTGGATATGCGCACTGGGGAATTCTAGCATGGCAGATCCTGAATTATAAGAATGTTTTATGAGTTCCTCTTGAGAACTGCCTTTAAAATATATTTTAATTAAATCAAGAAGGTCCAACCAGGTATCTTTAAGCATGCTAGGTTTGGCAATGCAAAATAGTTGAGATTCTATCTTAAGACTAAATGAATACAAAAATGGAAAGAGACCATATAGATGTGTAGGAAAGTGCCCTTTTTGGATAGTCACTCCCCACTTTTTGCTGTAGAAGCTGTGGTAATAGACCTCAAAGTGCACTCGGACCTGCTAACCAGGGCCCCAGTGCCAGTGCTCTTTCCCTCAAAGGTAATGTGAATTGGTGCACCCAATTGGCAAGATGCTTTACCCCGCTTGTAAGTTCCTACTATATGGTACCAGTGGTACCCAGGGCAAGGGTGGTAAAGGGGTCACCAGGGCTGCAGCACTAATTGTGCCACCCTGAATGACCCGAGTAAAAGCAAAGTCTGCAGGTCTGCCATCGCGGCCTGCACGAGCAGCTACCCTGCTCAAGATTGACCCTGCACACACCATGCGTGACAGGGTCCCTTCACTGCCAGATATATATATGTCACCCTTAAGGTACGCCTCCTGTAGCCCAGGAGGCAGGGTGCAGTATATTAGTGGTGCAGGCGTATATGTGCAAGCATATACATCCCTACAGTGGTACTGTGGTTACCTCAGGGGCAGATTAGCCACAGGATCAGTAGTCTACTGACTCTTATACCCCTAAACACCCCCTAAATCCAGGATTTAAGGGGCACCCCTGACACCAGAACTCCAGATCTGCTCTGAAGTAGAAGGACAAAGAAGAGACCCGTGTCTGCACAAGGCAGGACTCCACAAAGTGAAGGGACAAAGCTCTGCACCTGTGGCAACCCCCCTGCACCTGCCGGACTACGACACGTCCCAGACCAGAGACCGGTTCCAAAAGGAAGGTGAACCCCTCTGCAACCAAAAGACTTCACCAGGACTCCCTAGGACTAGGGGTACTAGTTCCCTGCAGTCAGCAGGCACAAACCGCACTCCCGAAACCAAAGAAGGTCTGCCCACCGGGCTCTGTCAAGGACCAGCCCAAAAGTGACCGGCCAGGTGCCTTCTGAGAAGTGTCGTCCTGAACCTAACCAAGTCTCAGCCCTCTACTGTGTTCCCCTGGACTTCTGGAAGAAGATTGCTTAAAGAGCTGCATTTACCATGGCCAAGGTTTGTTGGTGGTCTGGTGACTAGTGACTGCTTTACTCAATGCTTCAAGTAGAGGGAAACATCCTTCATCATCAACCCTCAAATTCTGAGGTACAGTTGTCGAGTATTTGCATTCAAAACCTGTCGGCGTTGGCATGCCTGGTAAAGTCAGCTCCAGCAGCTCCTGTTCAGCACCACGGATAGCCAGGTACACCTCTGTACCTGATTCACCCGAGCTAGGTAGAGCTGTTCTGCCTGGTGATTCCTGGTCCTGGGACCCTTCCAAGCTTAACATCCAAGGGGCTCTTCAGAATTCAACCTGCAAGTATTGTTTTGTCTACTACTGCTTTTTGACAGCTCCAGTGGTTCCTTGTTCAGCACCACGGACAACCAAGTTGCCTCTGCACCCGAACTCACTCGGCAAGGTAAAATTGTTGTGAGTGTCGAGGCTTGGTCAGTGGACCCGCAAGACCTTAACTCCAAGTATGTTCCAGTGAACTCACCCCGCAAGTGACCGAGTGTCACATAGTTTTTTCCCCATTGACCACAATTGTAAAGCTTGACAGTTCTGCAAAGTACTGATTTTCTGAACACTTTAAAACTGTTAACTCCGGTTATATGATCTGTATTGACTTTGTTTTGGTGTCTGAATTTATATACAAATAAGCTCTATTTTTATAAATTGGTGTCAGATTTCTTTCAAGTTGTGTCAATTACTTATCATCCACGTTGGTACTCTGAAATGCTTAACACATGTTCCTCTAAGTAAGCCTGACTGCTTTTTGCCACTCTACCAGGACTAAGCTAAGGGTTACTAGTGCGAATCTGAGGTCCACATTTTGGTATTGTGTTAATATTACATGGTAAGGCCTCACAGCCATACCACATACTATTTCTACCTTGCTACAATATGAAAATAATTGTTATATTTTTCAAAGTTCAACAAGAGACAGGCTGTAATCAAGGAAAAAAACTCAAAAGTGCTCAAGTGTGATGGAGACCACACAGTGCTAGTGATAAAAAGTATAGCCTGAACAAAATGATCAAGTGAGAACAACAGTGCTGGACAGGATATGCATATGAGACAAAAGTAACAGAGCACTGCATGCCAAATTCATCACATTGTAAGCCATATGCTATTTTTAGGGAAATGTTAATTGATAAATGTCTTTGCATTTGTAAATGTTGAAAGTGTTTCGCCCCCTAATGGAGCCACTGGGTCATCATCAGGACAAGAGATGTGGTAGAGCACTATAAAGGCCCTATGTCACTGAAAATGAGTGGCCAAACAATAATATCGTAATTTAAAAGTTGATAATTAATTAAAATTAATATTTGGTCAGTGCACAAAGGTTCACAGCTACGTTTATCTATTTTCAGGGTGCAGTATGGCCATAGCAAAGTAACAGAGAAAAAAGGATTTTAAAAATCCGGAGACATTTTCGGCGTAGCATGGGTCTAAGTGCATACATGTTTAGAAGGCACACACATGTAAGGGTAGACTTACGGGCCTTTTTACAAAAGCGATTCCACCTCTGAAATTTAGTGCGGAATTTCAGAAACCTGCAAAACAGTAATAAGGGTGGAGGAAATAAATAAATCGTGATGTATGGTGTGGAGAGGGGCAGCCACGAGGGCAAGTATAGCACTTAATTGTTCTTAAGTGTTGTAGCGAAGCTCTGACTAGCCAGGCAAAAAGTCGGAGGTGCAGGGTCCTAACTTAGAAACCCACTGTGACAGCTAATCAAAGGCCCATGGACCACTGGAGCGGTGGCCAAGGAAAAGGATAATTGACCAGCAGGCGGTCCGGGGACCATTACAATTTTGTATGATATAGTCACAATAAATCATAAAAGCAAATAGTGAATACATACAATTTATAATGTATTGGTCCAGTTCATAAAAATGATATACGTGTTTTTTTAGATAAACACGTATATTTGGAGTACATTTTGATTTTTGGGGAATTTTAATTAATTTTAGTAGTGCCTTGGAAAGCTACGCCAGTTGCAGGAGGTTTGCAGCACTGATATTCGTAAGCATTTTCTCTGGCATAAATGTATATGGTGTAAATGTATCTATCCTGTATATATCGTAATGTACTTGTGCATAAGATGCTGCTGTACCTGTACACGTGATAATGGACCTAGGCATAAAACTGCAGTATCTGGGCACATGGTAACATAACTTGTGATTATGGTGGCAGTACTTTGTCATGTGATGGCCTACTTATGAATTCAGAGGATGAATTTAAGCAGAAACATGCTAAGCTGTGCTTAACATATGATGTCGGTATATGGACATGTGATGCTCTGACTGGGCAATTGAGGACAGTACCAAGTTATAATATGAATTCACTTGAGTATCTGCGATCTCTATGTGAGCAAATTATGCTGTATCTGGACATATGAATGGAGTTAATAGGACAAAATGTAGTATGTGTGAATATGATGACTATGCTTGGAGTAAAGTAGTGTTACCCCTATATTTGAGGGGAGTACCTAGGCAAGTAAAGCTGGGTGCCGTACGTAATGGTAGTAATGAAGTACCCAGGAAAAGAATGGCAACCTCTGGGCATATTTGCATAGATTAATAATGATTAATAACCAAAGCTTGCAGGGGTTGTAGGGAACATCTTACTACAGAACAGACTCAGTGCTTAATTTGTGAAAAAGGTGCAAGATTCCAAAGCCTTTCTTAGGAGACTGTCGCTGGTGCCTCAGAATACCGGACATGCCGAATCCCAAAGTTGTCTGGTCTTTATTCCACCTCATGTCTTTTTCTTCCACTACTCCACATTTCTTGGCTCTTTGGCACAATCTGGCAGGTTACTCTTCATCTCTGCCATCTCCGTTTTTAATGTTTTTTATCGTTCTCTTCTTGCTTCTTTCTCTCTTTTGTTCTTGGCCGAAGTCTGTTGATAAAAAACATAAGTCTCACTCCACGAAAATGAGAGTCGCGGACGGCCACCGGTAAACACCAGCAGAAAGTAAGCACTGCACACAGTTCAGGCCAGAGGCCATGCATTTTTAGTTCGAGCATTCAAGACCTCTTGTATATACTTTAGTATATACTTATATGTGTATTTACTTTGTGGGCTCTGGAGATTAGCCCTAGGACTTGTCTGCTTCCGCTTAGGGACTTTTTTTCTGTTCAACTGCCTCTATTTAGCTGTCTTGATAGAAAACGACCAGTAGAGGTCAGTAAAATACCAGAATTGCTTTCTGCTTGTTCAACTGCCTCTATTTAACTGGCTTGATAGAAAACGACCAGTAGAGGTCAGTAAAATACCAGAATCACTTTAGCATTCTCTAGATTCCAGTCCATAGAAATTGTCTTCCACGAGCACCCGTAGACAATAATATCTTTTTCAAATCTTGTATTTTCAGTGCTATGACCACCGAAGGCCCTGATTTTATATTAAAAACAGAGCTTTGGACTCACTATACCATTTCCTGCTGAAAGGCAATATTTCTCTCCATGTGTTCCCATACCTGGCGGGTCACGCAGTTTGGTGCTTACTTTCACTCCATGTTAAAGAACAGTTGATGTTTCAGCACCCAGGCTAATGTGCTGCATAGCTAAATACATATAAGGTCCCAAAGGTGAGACCGATTGCATTGCAAATGCTTGTTAACCATGCCCATGAGTGAAAAAATGTATCCCTGCCAGAGACGCTGTGTATGTTTGTACTGTCTATGTACACACGTCGCAAGGATTACACATGCATAGGCTTTAATTATGCCATCAGGGTGGCATCGGAGGGTGTCTGGTAGCATGGCCACCCTAAATGATAAATTTATGTGGTTTGTTCTCGGTGCTAACTAAGCTCGCCCCAAATCTTTTTACGGCCAAGTTGTAAGTAGACACAGAAGCACTTGTAGGTACATATATGTACTTGTACACATAAAGGAAGGAACGGAGCTTCTTTTCAGTCAGTTTGTGTTAATGTAGATTCCAGCAGAGCTTCTGAAAAAGCTGACAGGTCAGCGATGCAGGGACAACGCTGCCGGTACCCCCCTAGGCTCCGGCTCAGAGTGATGACTGAGGCGAGATGGGTCCGTCTCTCCAGACGAAGCCAGCGGCGTTGAAACACAAGAGCAAGCATGTCACTCCTCCGCAGGGACCAGGCCGGGCTGCCCTAACAGGCACATCTGTGATCTTAACAAGAGCCCTGGGTGGGGGCTGCAGGCAGAGCACGGCCCGCGCGCTTACAAGAAGGCTAAAGGCTGCATCTCTTAGCGGCAGTGCAGAGTCCCCCTTGGAGCCTCAGTCCCGGGGATGTGCAAAGGGGCCTCATAAAAACAGACTGCCTCGCGGTCTGCTGTTGTAGCTAAGACCCCAAGAGATACTGGCTGTAGCAGAGTGCAGGTGTAGCGTAAGTGGAACGAATCACTGCTGAAACTACGGACAGCTAGCAGGTGACAATTCAATTTCAAACTTGGTTTATATAGCGACTGCCTCCATTCTTGCGATTTCGAGGTGATGAGATGAACTGTCCTTACGATACTCCACGTAGTTTACCCGACAATGGGAGCGGATAATGCACGTTCTTTAGGTGCAATGAGGTGGCATAAATGAGGCACTCCTGTATAATGTGCAGCGGAAGATGTCACTGTGAGTGAAATGAATCTACTATTGACTCGGATTTAAGCACTTTAAAGGCAGGCCTGTAAGATGGCGCGGAGGGTTTATGTGTTGAAATCAAGATCTGCGTTTGAGTCCAGGAGAGTCTTCTCAACATTTCATCCTTCAGGTAGATAATATGAATACCCTCCCGTTGGGTAATAACAAGACGTGAAAATACTGTGCTTTGGCACTGAGGTGATATCGTTTTATATACGAAACTAGATATTAATGTGTAACAGCCAGAAAGAGTTGCTGAGGAGGGTCACTTAAGAAGTGTATGTGGCAAGCTTCACTTGCTATTACCAGAGCTTTATTTCTTCCACTTATAAAAGAGCCCTGCACTAAGGATGGCTCCTTCTGTTACACTTTTTGCATGTGTATGAAGCTTGCACTGCTGTTGTCATGTGAGTGTGAGGAACGAAAGCATTGCTGCTTTTCATAAAGTACCTGTTCAGTATGTGAGGACCTCACATACAGAAGCTGTAGAATCCAGACAAAGACATTAGTGCAAGAGTACCTCACAGTGAGGTACTCTTGCACTCAGTGCTTTAAATGGGGGCGAAATAGTGCAGGTACTCATTTAAATGTGGCGAGTGGGCGGGGCTTGGGGGCGGGGCTTAGGGCAAGACATGCCGACACTTATTGACTTCTATACTACTTGCAGCACATACCAAAACACATGAGAAATGTCTTTCAATAAACAAAGAAGGTTTGTTTACTCATTACACAAAACGAAAGCCAAACGTGGCGATATTTTAACATTTCCTTGTTTTGTAATATTTGCAATATCAATACTGTTAATTGCTGTTGCTTGGCACAATTCTATATATTCTCAAGTGACAGAAAGAAACAAGCAGACATGCAACACACAAAGCATTCCACACATTTCCTTTAATATAACTTCCAAGAGTGTCTCTATTCTCTCCCCCTTTCTCTAGTTTTTTCTCTCACACAAAAACAATCACAGGCAAGCAGACAAACATAAGCAGACACTTACACAAAAGAATCAGGTGGGATTAAAGCCATTTGAACCTGGTTACTTCTCACAGCTTTCTTAATTGCGCTGTCACCCGGATGCCTCGATTTCTGTGTTTGCAACACAGCAGGATGGTGAACACCCGGACGGTATGCAAATGAGCCCACGCTGAATAGTTCAGCGGGGGCTCGGCACAGGTCTACAGAAGTGCCTTGGCTGTCAGAGAAAGGCCGCCAGCACCAGCGTTTCATGAGTACCGGTACTCTCCTCGGCAGTAGAGAAGTGCCGGTACTCAGAGTGATAAATCTAAGAAGTGCCGGTACTCAGTACCGGTGAGTACCGGCCCATTTAAAGCACTGCTTGCACTGATGTCTTTGTCTGGATTCTACAGCCCAGTGTGTGCAAGGAAACTTGGATTGCTGCTGCTCACCCTGTTCTGTCCCGTTCGTGCAATGAGAATGGTTGTTTTTCAAGCTGCCCAACAATATAACTTAAGTTTGAATCCCAAGTTCACGGTTTGTCAATGTTTTGTGATCTTAGGCGAATTTCGCTTTTGGGCTTATTAATAGTTTGGCAACGGAGGAGATAGAATCACCGTCTTTCGCTTCGTCAAAACTTCATTGTCCATGCCGTACTTTAAGGGGAACCTCCTAGTTTCAGACAGTACAAACTCAGCTGACTCTGTTGTCAGAAATCCTTTAGCCAGCAGCCCATGCCCCACAGGGTAACCAGCTAACGAACAGCAGGCAGTCCATAATTAGGGCATTGCATTTCACAACAAATTCTCAGCTTTGTTGTGATTTTTTTCCCTGAGAAACAAAGACATTTGCAAGGTGGCTTCCAGGACAAAGTGGCCCACCTGGCCAAGATTATTCACTATGTAAGCAGAAAGCTCCAAATTTTGTTGGTGGGCTACAGCCAGGAGCAGTTTTAACAGTGAATAATTTGGAAAAAAATAAATCATTCCCATTACTCTGAAACCCCGAAACCGGTCCTAGGATGCTTGTTTCCGGTCCAGGGAGGACCTGGCTTGGCAGTTCGGGCTGGACTGTTCCCATGAGGCACAGGGTCAAGACTGATTTGCATATGGCCAGGTCCAAACTGGGGTGGCATGGTGAGAAAAAGAATGATGGATTTAACCCAGATCTCTTGACTGGGGGTGAATGTTTTGATTTGTTCTGCATTCCGTCCATCAATTGTGTGTCTTTTGCCATAGTGGGGTGGCAGGTCAGATGGCTATTTTTTTTCTTTTTTAAACGTTACCCCCTAAAGCCCTCAATTGTATTTGAAACACATAGGGGCATATTCTCAAGGACTTATCGCCGAGTTAGCGGCACTTTATCGCAGCCAAAGTGGCGATAGATTTATCGCCCTATTCACAAGCTGGAGCTAACAGCCGATATCGCCAGTTTACCTGCGATAGCAGCCGCAAAAAACATCGCCACGGATGACACCGGCAACTAACGCTAATGAGATGCAGAGTAGGCGTTCCCGTGCAAAAACCCGCGACAACACCACTTTGCAACATTCTCAACGACCAGCCAGATCGGCGATAAGATCACAAAACATGCAATAAGGCGCGTTAGCATCAGGGAATTAACACCTGCTCTTTCCTGGTATTAAGTCGGATGATAACCTGCACCAGAAATGGGAGCCCAGCCCACAGCCACACCAGAAGATCAACAGATGCCATGGAGCTACTGATCATGCAGCCGGACACCCAAGAGGGCCACAACACCCACCGCCACCCCCCCAGGATCCCTCCCACCCCCCTGGGGCCCTACCCCGGACAAAGATATTTTACATCAACTTTACGAAATCATGAACAAAACAATTCGCCTGATGTCGCACAAGTACAACAATTAACATTCATGTGTGGTCAGAAAAAGGAGAATTATTCATTCATCTTTGAATTTCCAAACAACTTATTTAATTCAAATTTAACTCAAAACAACTATTCGGAAGAGTCATGGCGGGCCTTCTCTGGACAATCTGTAAGACACAGCCTGCAAGACAAAATTCAAGATAAGAAGGTGTGTCATGCGCTCATCAAAGGACAGAGAGAGAGAGAAAGAAAGAAAGGGAGAGAGAGAGAGAGTGAAAGAGAGGGAGAGAGAGAAAGGGGGAGAGAGGGAGAAGGAGAGAGAGAGAGAGAAACAGAGGAAGAGCGAGAGAGAGAGAGACAGTGAAAGGAAGAGAGGGAGAAGGAGAGAGAGAGTAACAGAGGAAGAGAGAGAGACAGTGAAAGGAAGAGAGGGAGAGGGAGAGAGAGTGCCGACACTGCGGACCCAGGCCTCACTGCTCACCTGCTGCCACTGGTGTGTCTCCAACCACGTGCCGGTATACACTGCAGTCCACCAGGTCCCTTATCTGAAACAGAGTCCAGATTTATGAATGGCAGAGTTCATATCAGTGCACACGCCATCATCGCTTGGCCGCCCCTGCGCACACAGGCTGCTGCACCCCAGCCCCTCCCGCCACCCAGCGGTGTTTGCCCGCCCCTGCGCACCCAGGCCTCACTGCTCACCTTCTGCCACCAGTGTGTCTCCAAGAGGGCCCACCACGTGCCGGTGCAAGCTCCAAGCCCGGGGCCCGCGACCTTGGCAGCCTCCACATCATGCAGCCCGGCCCCGCGGGCCACCAGGTCACACACGTGATTCTGGGTCTTGATTTCGCAATGGCAGAGATCATATTAGTGCACACAGCATCATCGCAGGCTGCACACCCGCTCAGCTCTATAGGTGCCACTAACTCTGTGAACCGCGAGGCAATGCCACGTGGTGGTAGGCCTGTGCCAGCCGCAGTGTTTCCGGTGCCACCAACTCTGTGCAACGCAAGTCATGGACCCTTTCTGATTGAGTCTCGTGATATGCCAGGCGGACACCATGCCACCTCCGGCAGTGGGGAAGAACTGGGACACGTAGCATCGCCGTCGTCCCCTTTATACGTAAGCCGAGTGGGCTGGGTCGGTGTACGCCAGGCCAGCGTAGGGGTGTGAATAATTATCCCTGGGCTCTGGGCGTGGTTCATTTCTGGGCTGGACAGGAAACCAACTGATGCGTGTGTCTCTGTTGCAGTGTCTGCACCACACGGCCCGCAATCGACAATGTTGCAGGCACCCGGAGGGCGGCCGCGCACGAAGGGATTGTACAAGGAGCGCAAGGCCGATCAGGCTCTTGGCTCATGCATGCCAACTGTTGTGTGTGTATCGCTATTGTTGCACCATAAGCATAAGGCCTAGCCTCATTTGCAGTGCGAAAGCCACATCACATTTCCAGAATGCAAGCAGTAGTCAGACTAACATTAGGGATGAAAGCTCCTTTGTCTCAATACATAAGGCGGAAGGACATTTGCACCTTCGACCTTGGTCTTGCATGCGGCAGGCACCCCCTGAGAGAGATACCATAGCAGATGATGACGACTCCCACACTACGCACAGCGCTAATGATAGACCAACGTATCCACACCCCACACACAGAAGTCCTTGCTCGAGGTACTCTTGCATGGAATGCCCTTGACACTTACGTACACAACAACCCATACGTCCAAACGTTGCACACACATACGACTCATTGCTCCGAGCTGTGGCATATCATCCACATAACTGCCGCAGGTCAGAAGAGTGCCGGTTCTACGAGAGCCACCAACGCAATGGCAGAACATCCCGGGCGCATGCACCACGCCTGTCACGTGGAACTGTACCGTGACCGAATGCTGCCTGTTAGTGTCTGATGCATTGGTCTGCATGTTGTGGCCCTTGTCTTGCCCGTACTGACACGTACATGGCAATAAAGTCTACGCAGCTTCACTAGTGTTCAACTGTGATGAGTGTTGATTGGAATGACAAATCGTGTGCCTCAATGATCATTGTCCGTACACAGGGAGGGACTGACTGACGCATTTCACTTAGGGGTGAGTGCCTATTGCCAGCTCCACCTCTGTGAGCCAGACATAGTGGTTGGGATAGTTGCTGATAGACCTGTGCTCTTACGTGTCTTCAGCAATGTGAGTATGGTGTCCATATTCTTGCCATGTGGATCAATGTGATCCATCACTACAGGCTGTGTCCACCCAGTTGAGTGTGAGTAGGTATGCGAAGAGATGTTCTGTTGTCAAATGTGATGGGGGACACTACTTTAGGCCGGCCAACGACTTTGACATTTCATACCCAGCCCTATTTCGAACATTGCGTGGGGCAAAGTTGAGGAATTGCGCGATTGTTGTTTCTGAGCAATGAAGCCACAGCTAGTGCACACATTCCCAGTCATCTCACTTCCTATGTGTGTCACGGTCAAACATGCGCATTGCTTTCATTTCCCAGGGTGTACCTTTTTGGGCAATCAATGTCCTTACATTCATCCATACTTTCATACTTGATCGATTATGGACATGACACATCTGTGTGAATTTGAATGATTTATTCACATTCGGTGGAGTGTCGGAGCTAGAGCAGAACATGGCCATGCAAACCCCACATTACATTGTAGCCTAGTGGAGGGCCAGCCAGAGTCATTTAGGGATTGACAAGTACATCGGAAGAGGAAGAGTACAGTCCGCAGTCTGATTGCTGTGTCATTGGTAAGCAAACAAAATATGGCAGTCCATGTCGAGGTCCAAGGTGAGTGTCGCAGAGTGTTTCGGGGGACAGTGGGAGGTGATGTTACAGGGCATGATGCAGAGGACAGAACCAAGCTGAAACAGGGCATATGGCGGAGAAGAATGCTACTGGCTCCTTCTTACTACAAAGGTGGAATCACCTGCATCTTCGTCCTCTATGTCATCTGTCTGACATGTGGGTGCTGATGTTTGGTCTGCAGCACTGTGTGCCACTGACACATCAGGGGCCGGAGATGTGTGTGTAGAAGTACCAGCAGCATTCATCAGCGACTGCCTTAGTGGCAGCAATGCGATGATGAGGATCTGCAGGGCATGGAAGATCCCAACAACTTTTCGCTGGTGTGCATCCGTGGCAGCCATTCTTTCCGCATGCATCCGCTCCATTTTCTCCATTATCCTCAGCATCTGTGCCAACTCTCGGCTGACATCGCTGAGGCCACTCTGACTAGACAGTTGTTCTCCTCTCAGAGTCATGACTCCAGCGATGTCGGGCATGGATTGTTGGATATCATGGAGCGAACTGTGGGTGTCCGTTAGGGAGTGTAAGTGGTCCCTGCTGGGACTTAGACACCAACGTATGTCATCTAGTTTGGCTGCCATGAGGTCGAACCCCACCCGCACCTGTTCAGCCACCTCCTTCTGGCAGTCTAACACATGGCCTTGGAATGCGATGTGTTCTTCGGTGAGGTCCTGGGAGCCAGCCTTGGTGGTGGGTGCTTCCTGCTGTGTGGTATGTGCAGGGGGTGGGATCTCCTCGATGCAGCTGGGCTGCCCTGCTCCTGGAGGTGGGTTGCCGTAGCTGTCCATGAGCTGTTGTAGGGCGTTGGTGTCGAGGTCCT
Organism: Calotriton arnoldi; assembly: GCA_963921515.1. Taxonomy (NCBI): domain Eukaryota; kingdom Metazoa; phylum Chordata; class Amphibia; order Caudata; family Salamandridae; genus Calotriton; species Calotriton arnoldi. The sequence continues at coordinate 70,818 of CAWUFW010016988.1, forward strand.
CTTCATCATCACTGATGAGTTGTCTGCTCTGCTCTGCAGGAGGTGTTGATTGTCCCTCTGCAATGTGAAGGGGAGATGCATTTTAACATTGTGTTGACATGTATGTTGACGCATTGTTCAAGTTTACATACAGACTGCATGACAATGTACATTGTGACTGTTTGGGAGGAGCTGACTATTTGATGTGGGACAGTGGACATTTGAACTACATCACGGATGTGAGGTTGTACACGTACATTATCATGTCACAGTTTCCTGCTATGCCAGATGTGATTGGCCAGTTTCTACGCACAAGCGGAACCAGTTGTGTCCTCTGTTCTGTAGTGAGAGTGTTGCACTTTGTACCACATTGTCGTCAATGATGATGTGCTGTTATTGCTATGTGTGTGTGCTGCATTGTGGGAGAGTCGCCCCTGCAGCTTTGATTTTGCTGCCCCTTATCCCTTTGAGGCGGTGTGCCTTTGACTTCTGTGCTTCTACAGTGCTGAGATGTTGCAGACTTGGCTAATTTTGGCTCTAGTTCGGATTTTGGACTCTTGGGCATGGTTTATCCGCAGATGTGTTGTTGACGTCAGGGGTTGTTTGTGCACGTGGATGTGTCAGAGTGTGACCTGCTCCTTTACGGATGTGTTCCACAATCAGCCACCTCAGTGTCGTGGCGTGCACCATGTCATGATAATTGGACTGCAGCCATGCTGTTCGTCATTCAGTGTCACTTGCATTGTCAGTGTGGCTCACAGACATGCAGCTTTGCTGGTTTTGACACATGTGCATGGGTTGGTTGTGAGATTGGTGCTGAGTGGGGAGGGACCCCTTTGTGCCCATGGTGGACGGGGGCCTACTTGCTGTTTGTATGTGTGCTGCAGTGTGCCAAGGGGATCAGGGACATGATCCAGAGTCATTGTGGGTGCGCAGTGGGCTCTACTTAATTGTGCATGTGTGCCATTGTGCCCATCTCCCCCCGTCCCCCCAGTCCCTGTTCGGTACTCACCCTGGTGCTGTTGTGTCAGGTCATGTCGAGCAGTGTCCGGACCCCCAACTCCTGCCACCGTCTCCCCACTGATGACTGTGGCCACCATTTCCTCCATCTCATCCAGCTCCTGGTGTTCCGCTGGACTGCCACCTCCAGTCTGCATTGCTGCCTGATGGTTGTCAGCGAGTTTCTTCTTGGTTTTGCGCTTCGCATCATTCCAGCGGCTCTTGACCTCTCCAATTGTCCTCCTCGTCACTCTGACTGCATTCACCTTGTCCAGGATAGACTGCCATATTGCATTTTTATTTGCCAATGACACGTTGGAGGTGACGAACAGTTGTTGGTGGTGTTCTATCACCTCCGTGATGATGATCCTGTTTTCCTACGGACTGAACCTAGTCTTCCTCGTCTTCTTCTCCTTGCCCTTCCGTGACCCCGAGGTCCCAGGCTGGTCCTCCTGGGGGCTTGTGGGGTTCTGGTCATCCTCTGTACTTGCTCCGGCTTCCTCCATGGTGCTACGCAGTTTGAATTATTTTGTTTGTGTTTTTCGGTACTTTTATAGTGCATTTTCCCGCATGATGCATGGGAATTGCAGGCCTGTCGCTGGTTATCACTGATTTTTTAATCGCGGTTGGCCACATCGCAACTTTTTTAGCGTTCGTGTTTCGCTTTTTTTGCCGTCACGGTAATTTTATCGCGGTCATTTGACGCGTTAGCGTGAGACTATCGCATGGTACAGCCGTGTTGAGAATACAACGTTAACACAGCGTTATTTTCCCGCGATAGACTGCGATGTGCAAAGTTGCATTAAGCTAATTTTGCGATATTTATCACACGTTCTTGGGAATATCCCCCATAGGGGGATATTCGCAATGACGGGCGATAACTATCGCCATCGTCAGTCAACATCAGAAAAGTTAACGCCGCCTTACCCGGATTATTATCGCTATGTTAGTGGGGTATTATCAAGCCCACGCTACATGGCGATAGTAACAGGGGTGTGAAAACCGACGATAAAATCATCGCGATTGCGATATCAAATCCAGCGTTAGCCGGCAATACCTGGCGATCGGCACATTATCGCCAGAAAAGTCCCATCATCACTCCAGGCGATATCGCCCTGTGAATATGCCCCTTTGACTTAGTCTACGTTTTAACACCCACTTATAGGTTCAAATGTCTAAGGCTATTTCTTCAAAGTGAGGCGGTTAAGCAATTAAACGGGTCTCTTCTTAGAAGCTAGTAACTTTATTCCTAATTATCTAGCCCGTCTGTCGGTACAGTTCTTGAAATGCTATCTATTTGACAGACCCCTGGGATTCCCGATGACAGAAATACTTCAAGAAGCTTCAAAGCTGAGCATGCTTTTTACCTCTCCGTGAACATTCGTGCCAGATGAGGGGATAAGCTGAGGGGAAGATAAAAACAAAGGTAGTCACAACATATTCAAATGCATGCTTCGCGTTATTTAACTTTTCGGAAATTCAGGAAAATTGCATGTCGCTTACTTCTATTTTTTCAGATAACCATCAGGCAGTGAGGGTGCAGGCTGCCACTCTCCCATCCCAGAAGACAACCACGACGTGCAACATTGCTGAGAAAATATGGGCATTTGAGAAACAATCAAACACTACCTGCTCAGCACCTCATGACAATGGTGGAAAGCACCCACATGGCATTCATGCTTTTTGCAGCCTCACCAACCTTCCTTTTGAAGTCTATTAAACAAATGCTGGTGTTTTGCTGTCAGACTGACATTGTAAATTAACCCAATAAATAGAAGATGAAAGCGTACTGGTCACTGGAAAACAAAGATTTGTAGTTGTAAGGAATTTGATTCCATTATGCCCCAATTAGCGACTTATGATTTTTTGGTGTGTAGGCTCATAGGGGCAAATGCATCATTGCTTTTTGCGGTCGCAAAGGGGCAGATTCGCAGAATCTGCCCCTTTGCGACCGCAATTTTTGCATTTGGGATGCATCATCCCAAATGCAAAATTCGCAAATTAAGGAATCGCTAAAATTGCGATTACTTTAATTGCGATTGCATTTAAGGAATCGCAATTTGCGATTCCTTAAATGCAATGCATTAAATAAAACAATTATTGCGATTTTGCTATTAGGAATCGCAAATTACCATCAAACTGAAGTTGATGGTAATTTGCGATTTCTTTGAAAAATGCACTAAAGTGCATTTTTCAAAGTCACATATTACACACACACATGCCCTTGGGGCATGTGTGTGCGCATCAATTAGAGGTAGGAGCGACATGACGTTCCTTTCACGGACGCACAGCTGAAATCCTTTAACAAAAGGTAACTTCACTTATCCTTTTTCTTTTGACTCAGGGGAGGGAGCCTGGCTGCCAAAATCCTGTTCCTGGAAGCAGACGCAGGTGAGCAGGAGCTACTAAGACACGGGGCCCGGCTTCGAGGTAAGACTTCCCTCATTACAATATTTGCGACACCCGCTCACACACAACCCCGCGTCCACGCACCTTCCAGTAATCTTTGCGGCGTTTACCACCTCACAGCTGTCCAGCACCCCCCCAGAACTTCTCAATGGTGGCCGCTGTGCACACATGCACAGCGGGATTAACACTCGTTTGCCAAAGGCACAAACGTAGTTACAACTCATTACATGACATTGCATTCCATTCCAATGCATACTAATACTGGGCACATTGCAACAGTAGGTTAGATGTTGCATTACGGAGACATGAACATCACTATTCCAACCCCAGTGAGTCCAACCCTAAACTAACCTTTGCACCACAATCACAAACGTGAACCCAGGAATTCCTTTCTGAGCCCCCATTACACACCCAAAACTCTAAATTGTCCCAAATGCACACCCCAAATTTCATATTTTACCCCATTAAACACCCCAAATTTCATATTTTACCCCATGAAACACCCCAAATTGTTATGGTATGTTATGTTATGTTATCCGACATTTATAACGTGCACGGCTACTCGGGAGTGTCCCGGCGCGAAACCCAGTTAAAGGAGACAGAGGGGCATGAGCCAAAGCTAGATGTTAGTTAAAAAGCAAGGTTTTTAACTGGTTTTTGAACAGCCTAAGGTCCTGGGTGTTTCGTAGCTCGTAAGGCAGGGCATTCCAGGCTTTGGCCGCCTTGAACGAGAGGGAGCTGCCTCCTGTTCTATCAAGGCGGTAGCGTTGTAAAATTTCATATTTTACCCCATTAAACACCACAAATTTCATATTTCACCCCATAAAACACCCCAAATTTCATATTTTACATCTGAATCACATACCCACCCATAATATTTTAAATTACACCATTACTGACCTCACAATGCGTTGTAATCAAATGCAATGTGAAGACACCTGCGTTGTTGAAGTTGAGTTGTTGATGATGTACTTCCTGCGTTGTACTGGTCGGCTCCTGTGACAAAGGCAACCCATAGGCTAGCCCGTTTGCGTCCGTCTGCCCCTGGACCGCGCTCAGCACCAAGGAGCATTCCTCTTGGACACTCCGCCGCTACGACGCCAGCACCCTCCTCGCCATCAACCCTGGACGCCACATCGCCTGCCAGGACCAACTTCTGCTCCAGGCCGGACATCGCCATCACTGATGGCTGCATTATCACCCGCAAGGAGCAGCACGCCCTTCGAGGACAAGGCATTGCCAATCACCTACAGAGGCACACTCCGACTGACCACGTACTCTAATGACCCAAGGGTGACCATGGACCACCTCAACTCCCAGATCCGGACAAAGCCCAAGCACATCCACTGCGGCACACTCATGTGCAGGACCCCCGGACATTGGACCCCCATTCTCATATACCATTGTTGACCTCATTGTACCCCAGGATCTCCCATCCACCGACGACATCCTGCTATGTGATCTCAAGTTCCACCTGGACAGCCCCAGTGACCATGACACCACTGCCTTCTGGGGAAGGTCACCAACATCAGATGCAAGCAGCAACTCACATCAACAGGCCACATAGCAGGACACACGGTCGAGCAAGTCACCGCCGCAAGCGGGAGCTTCAACTTCAGCAAAAACACCGGACTCTCCTGGACCAACAATCATTGGATACATCACGTCTTCACCCTGCCCACCGGACGCCAACGCCATCATCGCAACCCCTCGCAGCTGGATCAAGGCCACCGTTGGACGTCTCGTCAACTCTCACAGCACCAACACTCCGCCAGTGCTTCCAAACGATGACACTGCAGCACACAACCAACACCGATGGATCTCCAACAGCGTCGACATTTGGGCACCCCTCATGAACTGCACTGCATCAGTACCTTCCGCCTGCCTGATGGCAGGCATGAGGGTGACGCATTGCCACGGGGATAGGCTGGCCCCATGCATTGCTGGAATTGCGTCATGGTTGTGACACAACTGCAGCAATGCGTGACTTTAGCGCAGACAGATACGTCAGGATTCCTGACGTAACTGTCATTACTTGCGTCATGGAGCGCTGTCCAGTGAGTACAGCGCATCCATGCTGTCGCAACAAGGGTGTAGTGAGAAGTGTTGCAACGCTGTCTTGTCGCAGCGCTGCAACACTTTTCATGTGTGGGGCACAGTAATGCGCACTATCTTGTTGATGGTGCGCAGTCCTGCCCTGTAATTTTGTGGCAGGCTAGCGCAGCAACATTGCTTGCAGCGCGGTCCAGCAACAAACCTGCAGAAATGCGGCCCCAATGGTTATCTCCATTTTAAGACCTGATTTTTTCTGGTCTTAAAAAACTGCCTCTAGTTGCAGTTATAGCCACTTTTTTGGGTCATCTTAAAATAAGGAGTCCTCTTGTGAATAGGGTAATGTTGGGTTAACGTCAGATTTTGCAAGGGAACGTCTCCCTTGCATATCATTAGCGTTATTTATCGCTGACAGAAGTGGAGATGTTTAAAAGTGTAGTTTTCGCCTAAAAGCTGTCGCTAACTGCTGTTAGCGACAGCTTGTGAATTTTGCGATAAAAATATCGCCGCTTTATCGGCAGAAGAGTGCCGCTAAAGCGGAGCTATTGCCTTGTGAATATGCCCCATAAAGTAATTATCCCTGATATGCTGAGAGTTATATCCCAGCACATGAGGAGGGGGATATCTTTTGATTTTTCCTGCCCGGGTCTCCGGTTATCCATGCCACTACTGGACAGGAGAACATGGCTGACACAGCACCAGAAGGCCCACGTAAACTAGGGGTGTCCTTCGGATGCTGTGTCAGCCAGCAGTCTAGGATCAGAAAAAAAGGGTTTTCGACAACGATGTCAGCTCTGGGTCTGCTGGTAAACACAGAAGACTTCCCCCTAGCTAGACGGTTTGAGGGAATTGACAGGTTGATGAACATGGCGGCTGCTAATTTGTGGAGCATGCATTGTTACAGCTAGTCTGTAAATACTTTAAATCCTTTGAAGTACACTCACTTCCCAGTATTAAGCACTCAATAAAATCCACATTTTCATCCACAAAATTAAATCCTACTTTATATGAATTTCATTCACAGGTAGGTTCGGTTTTAGCAAATGACCCTACAATACAACATGTATTTCAGATTTAACTAAAACCAAACAAGGGTATGTTACAGATGTGTTTCTTTGCTAAAATTTAACGTGACATCTGAAAATCTTCTATAATTCACTGTCCATTCATAGTTTTCTATTATTAAGTTAAAATCCACTTCAAGATGCATAAAGACATCACTGACCAAAAAGGATAATTGGACGCTTAACAATGCAGTCGTTTGTCGTCACAAATTACAGTCATACTTCTGTACTCGAGAGGAACACCTTAACAGTGTTTGCCTCCATGTGGTGCCTTTTACTGGTCTTTCGATTTTGGTCCAGGCGTATTTTAAATGATTAAGTAAAAAACAAGTGTCCGGCGCACAGGACTCAGTGCTGTATATGTCTATATATGTTCCCGAACAAAGGATAATAGTTCTGAAGTTCAGAAAATAGCACGTGCATCTGACACACGAACACGTCACGTTCACGGGGCCGCCCAATGTTCATAAATACTGGGAGGGAACAATAAAGTGGGGCATCATGGTGGGGGAGCCCGTGCTGCAATATTCCAGGCCCACCCCTTTATGCAGCTCTCTCACCTGCTGTCATACAGGCTGGGTGTAAATCCAACAAACCACAGGGCCTTTAAAACCACCCCTTCCCTGTCCCCATCACCTCGACTTGGCCAAGACCAGGAAGGGGCTGGTTTCAAATGTCGCCATCCTTGGCTGGCTAAAATGTGAAGCATATTTTTCCTGTACTCACAGAGCATCAAGGTAGGATTGTGTTGGTCAATCATCTTTCTAAACACAACCAAAGCCCTTGCCCAAGGGGAGATTTATTTTTTATTTCCGGGAGGAAACAGCCAACCCATACCATTGGTCAAGGTGGGGAGAAGAGAATACACCTCCTGTCATTGGCCACTGCAGAGAAGGAAGAAATCTCCCTGCCGGAAGGTATGGAGGGAGGCAAAACACAATTCCCCACCCTTGGACAAGGCTGAGTCGCAAGCAAAGCCTTCTCCTAGCTCCAAACGTGAGGTTTGCTAACCAAGACCACACAACACCGCCTTTTAGGAAAGCATATATTTTTTTAAATATCTTCTGGTGTTTGCAAACACTGTGAGAAATTACATGGTTTATTAAACAGTTACCGAGCTGCAGAGTCATGATTAAACTCTCCTGTTGCTTGTAACACCACCAGAAGAATTAATATATATAAAAAAGCGTGTTTTTTAAAAGTTGCAAACAAAGCACTGGGACAGATGTGTGCAGTGCAACACCTCCTAAACCCTAAACAAAAGTGAGCGCAAGTAGCCCCTGGAGAGTTGAATTAAGCTCTGGCACCCTGCTTGCCGCAGCCCGATTGTCACACCTACCGCATACAGGTAACATCTTACGTTCGGTTAAAAAATAAAACAATCTCCAGTGTTCAAGAACTTCCAACAAAACTCATCAACATAGTGTGGGAGAAACCCAGACTTGGTGGGGCCACTGGACATATGCAAGTGAGAGAGGGCACAATACCGGTATCTAAGCAAAAGTTCTCCATTGCCTTCTGGTAAATGCAGTTCATCGTAATTTCAGTGCCTCACTAGTAAAAAAGTGTTCATCACCAGTTGGTGCTATCACTGCTGTCATTTCTGAGCATTCTTTGACACGTGTATCTGTGTGAATGCCCTTCCTCAGTAGGAGGTAGCATCTGCAGAGACCTCCCTCCCCTGTAATGGAACCAGTGCTTTAAATGAAAATGTAAAAGTGCAGGTACTCACTATTTAGAGTACCTGCGTGCTCCTGAGAAGTGCCATTACTTTCCCCAATAAATTTATTGCAGCAGTACTGAGAAGTACAGGTATTCTCTCTTTCAATTTAAAGAAGAACAGTTACTTCGTACGGGACAGCACCTGCTCATTTAAAGCACTGAATGGAACACTATAGCCTTATGGCCCGCTGCAGAGGGCTATACCGGTTGTTAAAGACCCTGAATCCGAGATATCAATCAGGGTTGGTAAAGCGCAGCTACTCACCCACGAGGGTCTCAAGGTGCTGGGGGGGGGCTCCGTTGAGCGCTAGGGTCATCCGAAGAGCCAGGTCTTGAGGTCCTTCCTGAACTATTGCAGTGTGGGCACTTCCCGGAGGTCATTCCAGGCCTTGGCTGCGAGGTAGGAGAAGGACTTTCCTCCCATTCTGGTCTTGTAGATGCATGTGATGGTGGCTAGGGAGAGATCAGCTGATCAGAGGTGTCTCTTGGGTGCGTGGAAGGAGAGGCGGTTGTTTAGGTATGCTGGTCCGATGTTGTGGAGGTCCTTGTATCCGTGAATGAGGAGCTTGAAGGTTATTCTGCTTTCGATGGGGAGCCAGTGGAGATTGCAGAGGTGTTGGGTGATGTGGTTGTGACGGGAATGTCTAGGGTGAGTCTGGCTGCGGTGTTCTGGACTGTCTGGAGTTTGCGTAGTAGTTTCTTGTTGATTTCAGCATAGAGAGCATTGCCGTAGTCCAGTCTGCTACTGATGAGGGCGTGTGTGACAGTTTTTCTGTATTCGGAAGGGATCCATCTGAACATTTTTCGGAGTATGTGGAGGGTGTTGAAGCAGGCCGAGGATACAGCGAGATATAGGCTCGAGATGCAGGTGAGGGCCCATAACGAGGGAAAGGGTCTTTAACAACGGATATAGCTGGAGGCAGAAGGGCTATATATAATGCTATTAGAACATTCCACCCACTAAGGGTATAATGTTCTAAGTTTAAAAAGGGAGAAACATAGTAACAAACATGGGAATGTTGGAGCTCCGGGCTTACACATGTCATTATAAACCCAGAGCTTCTCCATTGTCTTCAATGGAGCTCCCAACATTCCAATGTTCTAAATATATTTAGTCCCCAATGTATTATGGATTAAAAAATCGAACACCCTCCAATGTTATGCAAATGTCATCAAAATACATCAACCAATTCGGTGAGGCAAAGCTCTCGCCCTGGCAGTCCCAGCTGTGACACCTCCTACATAAACATATAAGCCACAAGTAATGTTGGGTTTAAAAAAATCAAACACTCTTCATATTCTCCGAGATTATCAAGCACAAAACATCAACAAATCAAACATAACACAGTTTTGTGAATTTAATTAAAACGCATCACAACAATGTGGGTTGGCTTGAAGTCATAACGGATGTGGCCCTTAGTAGGAAGTTCGGAAACACTATATATGATACAAAAATAACGTTCATTTACGTTACATATCATTAGTTATATAATTTGTAATTGCATCCGTCATACCAAGGGTGAGGGTATGAACATTGCATGTGCGTTTTGATTTGCATAGATTTTGTGCTACTGATGGTTTGTGGGTATAACCACAACTAGCAAATGTCAATGTATTCTCTACTTTAATTCCTAACCACAAATGTCTTATGATTGTGGTTTCTTAAGTTAGTTTCAGAAGGTTTTAAACATAAATTAAGTTGTTTTAGCTAATCCTATTCCTAACCATAAGTGTGTTTTCATTGAAAACAAATATACATTATATATCAGGGGCACAACTAGACCCAAACTCTGGTGTAGGGGCTAAGACAGCTCAAGCGCTGGTGGCGGCGCTTACAATAGTCTTTTATGGTGCCATAACCTCCTTCTCCATGAATTCCCTCACTACCACTCTCCAGTGCACCTCATCTCTCCATAGCCTGTCTCTGACGTACATAATTCTTTTTTAATGCTACTCATAGTTCACTCACACTCAGGTCTGTGATCTGCATGGTGCACTTTCTTTTGCAGCAGGCACATTAACCCTCAGTGGAACTTTATGATGAGCCAAAATTGTCACTAAAATTCGGAACGCTCACCAGTAGGAAGATTAATCACCAGAGTTATCTTGACATTTTTATTGTTGCCTGAAAACTGCCTGATGCATAAGGAAGTTCATATGCTTTTAAATCATAAAATATTTTTAAACACAGCACCTCCCTACCAAAGCCAATGCCAGGTGCGGCTGCACTCGTCGCACTGCCCTAAAGCCAGTCCTGCTCCCAGCAATGAGGCAGGAAAAGCATTTCCAGAGATAGGGTCAGAGAAAATCTCATATCCATTATAGGAGGAAAAAGATCTATGTAAGTGGTGGGGTGTGATACTTCCCCCAAAATCCAGCAAGCGAAACACGTTAACAGATTTATTGTAGATGATTTAAGGAAGAGTAGACTTCTCGCCTGAATTTTTTTGAAACTTTTGGGATCAAATTTGCTAAAGCCGCAGATCCTTATGGGGCATTCATGAAATATTCCAGTACTTTAATGGTGAACCAGGATAACCTGGCTTTTCCTAGAAGATCTTGGTTTTTCAAATGTCTTAAGTCAGAAATTACTTCCACTATACCAAGGTCATCATTATTTCATGGGCGAGACCCTTATGCCAAGGAGTACATTCAATATGACAGTACCAGAAATTTACCATGGATACCTCAGCCGCAGTCATGGGTACCTCTAAAAATTGCCTCCGGTATATCAGGGTCAGCATTTTGCTATTGACACCCCCGATAAAATGTGCACAGGAAATCTTATGACAAGGGTTACCTCAAATATCAGTTCCATCATTTTGCTATGGATCCATCCAATATGCTAAGAATTACGTGTATCTTGTCAGGGCCTTCGGCCAGGTGTGGTGAAGAATGTTCTGTGTCCCTACGGCTGGGTATGACTGGGCTAGCAGCTTTCTCAGTTAGACAGTTTGAGTCCCCTCAGCCAATGATAATGTCTTAATAGAAGCATGTCAGGGCCTGCAGTTTGTCATAGGTAACCCCTCCATCCATATGCTATTAGTGCCCTTGTCCATATGGCAAGAACAACCTCCAGTATGCCAGACAAGCAGCACACTTGCACACATAACACACATATTCTCACACACACATTTTCTCAAACACACATTCACACTATGGGGGATATTCTCAAGAACGTGCGATAATCATCGCCAAAATAGGTTAACGCAATTTTTCATATCGTCGTCTATCGCGGGAAAATAACTCTGTGTTAACGTCGTATTCTCAACACGGCGGTAATATCCAATAGTTTCCCGATAACGCGTCAAATGTCTGCGAAAAAAATTACCGGGACGGCGATAAAAATCTAAACCCGAACGTGAAAAAAGTTGCGATGGGCCCAACTGTGATAAAAAATCCAGCGATAAGCAGCGCCAGGCCTGCAAGTCCCACAAGTCAGGCGGGAAAAACCACTATAAAAGCGGCAACAAAAAACACAAACAAAACACAAACAACTGTGAAGCACCATGGAGTTAGCCAGAGCAAGTACAGAGGACAACCAGAGCCCCACAAGCCCCACGGAGGACCAGCCTGGGACCTCAGGGTCAGGGAAGGGCATGGAGAAGAAGAAGAGGAACCCGCGTTTCAGTACGCAGGAAAACCAGATCCTCATTACGGAGGTAATAGAACACCACCACCAACTGTTCATCACCTCCACTGCGTCATTGGCAACTAAAAATTCAATATGGCAGTACATCTTGGCCAAGGTGAATGCAGTCGGAGTGAAGAGAAGGGAAGTGGACGACTTCAAGAAGCGCTGGACTGATGTGAAGCGCAAAACCAAGCTGAAACTAGCAGCCAACCTGAAAGCAGCAATGCAGACTGGAGGTGGGAGTCCAGCGACACCAGGAGCTGGATGAGATGGAGGAAATGGTGACCTGAGTCATCATTGGGGAGACAGTGGCAGGAGTTGGGGGACCGGACACTGCACAACATGACCTGAGCCAACAGCAACAGGGTGAGTAACGACCAGGGACTGGGGGACGGGGGAGATGGGCACAATGGCACACATGCACAATTAAGTATAGCACATCTGCGGACAAACCATGCGCAAGAGTCACAACTCCGACCAAGGGCCCAATTTACCCAAGTCTGCAACATCTCAGCACTGTATAAGCACAGAAGTGAAAGGCACACCGCTTGAAAGGGATAAGGGCCAGCCAAATCAGAGCTGAAGGGGCAACACACCCACAATGCAGCACACACACATAAGAATCAGAGCACCTCAACATTGACAACAATGTGGTACAAACTGCAACACTTTCACAACAGAACAGAGGACACAACTGCTGCCGCTTGTGTGTAGAAAATGGCCATTTGCATTTGGCATAGCAGGAAACTGTGAGATGACAATGTACAAGTACAACCTCACATCCCTGATGGTGTAGAAATGTCAACTGTCCCGCATCAAATAGGCATCTCCTCACAAACAGTCACAATGTACATTGTCATGCAGTCTGTTAGTAAACTTGTACAATGCGTGAACATACATGTGAACACAATGTCAATCTGCATCTCCCCTTCACATTGCAGAGGGAGAATCCACACCTCCTGCAGAGCAGACCCAACAACTCAGCACTGATGATGAAGAGGACCTCCCCAACATCGACACCGACACCCTCCAACAGCTCATGGACAGCTTCGGCACCCCACCACCAGGAGCAGGGCAGCCCAGCTGCATCGAGGAGATCCCACCCCCTGCACAGACCACACAGCAGGAAGCACCCACCACCACGGCTTTCTCCCAGCACACCCACGACCAACACATGGCATTCCAATGCCGTGTGTTAGGGTGCCAGGAGAAGATGGCTGATCAGCTGCGGGTGGGGTTCGACCTCATGGCAGCCAAACTAGATGCCATACGTGGGTGTCTAAGTCCCATCAGGGACCACTTACAGTCCCTAACGGACACCCACTGTCCGCTCCATGCTCACCAACAATCCATGGCTGACATCGCTGGAGTCATGACTCTGAGCCAAGAACAACTGTCTAGTCAGAGTGGCTCCAGCGATGTCAGCCGGGAGTTGGGACACATAAGGAGAATGATGGAGAGCTTGGAGCGGATGCAGGCGGAAAGAATATTTGCCACGGCTGCACACCAGCGAGATGTAGCTGTGATCTTTCACGCCCCGCAGATCCTCGTCATGGCATTGCCACCACAAGGCCTGGCGCGGATGAATGCTGCTGCTACTACTCCATCCACATCTCCACCCCCTGAAGTGTCAGTGCCACACAGTGCGGCAGACATTCCACCTCTGGCCCCTGATGTGTCAGTGCCACACAGTGATGCAGATTAGACACCACCACCCACATGTGAGGCACCTGACACATCAGAGGACGAAGATGATGATGAATCTGGCTTTGTGGTAAGAATGAAGTGGTAGCATTCATCTCTGCCATATGGCCTGTTTCAGCTTGGTTCTGCCGTCTGCACCATGCCCTGGAATAACACCTTCCACTGTCCCCCGATACACTCAGCGACACTCACGTTGGACCTCGACATGGACTGCCATATTTTGTTTGGTTACCAATGACACAGCAATCACACTGCAGACTGAAGTCTTCCTCTTCCGATGAACTTGTCAATCCCTAAAGGACTCTGGCTGGCCCTCCACGGGGCAACAATGTAAAGTGGGGTTTGCTTGGCCCTGTACTGGTCCAGCTTCAACACTCCACTGAATGCAAATAAAATATTCTAATTCACACAGATGTGTCATTGCTATGAGCAATCAAGTATGAAAGTATGGATGAATGTAGGGACAGTGATTCCACAAAAAGGTACTCCCCGGGTAATGCTATCAATGCGCATGTATGGCCGTGACCCAGATAGGCAGTGAGACACACATTGTCATTCAAATCAACACTCATCACAGTTGAATCCAAGTGAAGGTGCGTAGACTTTATTAGCATATGCGTGTCAGTACGGGCAAGATAAGTGCCACAACATGTAGACCAATGCAGCAGTATGTCAGGATGAGGAACGTTGCCAACCGCCGTTGTCCACTCCGGGGGTGTGCCTCACCTTTCACAGGTGTGTGTTAACCTGCGTTGTTGTCCGCTCATGTATTCGGAGTCCAGGCGAATGCAGCCATGTCCACTGTTGTCGTGGGACATGTGACCAGATCTCCAAGATGCAACAAGGTGTTGGGACATGTGCAATGGGTTCCAATTTGTTGTGGCTGCAGGTACGTAGTTACTCGTCCATGAAAGCGATTGCAGCTTCGTAGGCTATCATTTCCAACATGAGGTCGTTGTCGACTTCATCAAACAGGACGGCGAGGCAATCCATTAGCAGGTCCGGACAGATGTGCTGCGTCCACCCCCTTTCACCAATTAGCACTATAGCCCAATAGGGGAGCGGTTCAATGTGGTCACTGCACACGAGGAGTTGTGCAATCTCCCAGGTCCAGCTGCCAGCATGTATGCCAAGTATCAAGGCATCCCATAAACGGGCATCACGGTGACACTCCTGGTCGTGGGCCAACAGGGGGCGCACACTAATGTCAAAATCCAGTTCAGCTACCATCCTGTTGGATAGGCAGACATCCATGGACCACTCGAATATGCACGATCGACAATGCAACACAGGCTGAACGCAGGTGACGTTGGCAAGGCGGAAGCTTAGCCGGTAACTGATCCGCAGCACTGCCAATGGCAGTGCCCCCAGTAAACGCAGCATACGTGCACGGTACAGTTCCACCTGACAGGGGTTGTGCATGTGTCCGGGATGTTCTGCCATTGCGTTAGTGGCTCTGGTTGAAGCAGCACAGTTCTGACCTGCACCAGTTCTGTGGCTGAAATGCCACAGCTCGGATCAATGAGTTGTTTTAGTGTGCAACGGTTGTACGCCTGGGATGGTGTGGGAGTAAGTGTGAAGGCCATTCCATGCAAGATAACTTCGAGCAAGAACTTCTGTGTGTGGGGTGTGTATACATTGGTCTTTCGTCGGGCTGTGCATAGTGTGGGAGTCATCATCAGCTGCTATGGTATCTGTCAGGGGGTGCCGGGCACATGCAATTCCGAGGTCGGAGGTGCAGATGTGCTTCCGCCTGATAGTTCAGATAAAGGAGCTTTCATCCCTAATGTTTGTTTGTCATCTGCTTGCATTCAGGAAATGTGATGTGGCTTGTTGGGGGTGGGGTGGGATGGGTGCGACTTTGGGATTCATGTTTGACATGTCTTGCATGTGGTAAATGAGCAGCATCACTGTGTGTTACGTTGCATCACAGCTGCTCCTCCCTCCCCCGAGCCTATTTACTTGTGTGCGCTGCGCAGTTGCATCACTTGCACTCCTATGGCACACCATTGTCATGCCTGTCTGCACATGTCCACAAGCCTGACAACGACACTGTGATGTTGGCCGTTGAAGGTGGGCGGCCATGTGAGTGTAGGCCTATGGTAAGGATAGGGCAGACACAGATGTAGAGTTCATGACTGGCTGAACTCGCGCTGCGATTAAGGCTAGGCATTTGGCTCATGCTGCGGCAATACAGATACACACAACACTTGGCATGTATGAGCCAAGACCCCGAGCGGTCTTGCGCTCCTTCATTTCTCTGTTCGTGCGAGCCCGCCCTCCGGGTGCATGCTACATTGCAACATTGTCGATTGCGGGCCGGGTGGCACCGACACTACAACAGTGACACACGCATTAGTTACTTCCTTGTCCAGGCCAGAACTGAACCACGCCCAGAGCCCCGGGCAAATTCTTCACACCCCTACGCTGGACTGGCGTACACTGGCCCAGCCCACTCCGCTTACGCTTACAGGGGGGGACGACAAAGCTACGTGTCCAAGGTCTTACCCACTGCCTGAGGTGACATGGTTGCGTCCGATGTCCACAGCACAATGTAATGTGGTAGGGCCCGGGGCCATCATGCAATCATAATGACCACACGGACACACTTAGCTAGATAGTGCAACTGGCTACGGGCACGTGCGCCCGGCTGGCAACAACTAGAACAGTGATCTTCGGATCACACACACACAGATTCAATCATAAAGGGTCCATGACTTGCAGTGCACTGAGGTAGGGGCACCAGATCTGACATCACACACACAAGATTCAAACATAAAGGGTCCATGACTTGTGGTGCACTGAGTTAGTGGCACCTGAAGTGCTCAGCGGGTGCGCAGCCTGCGATGATGCGTCGTCCGGGCGGGCCGCACTGGAAGCAATGTCTGTTGCCTACTGGACTTTGCCATCAATAAATCAAAACTCAATTTGAATTGGGGGACCTGCTGACCGCAGTGTAGGCCGGAGGCAGTGGTCAGCAAGGGCCCACAGCCACGTGGCGTTGACTTGAGCTGCACAGAGTTAGTGGCACCTGAAGCACTCAGCGGGTGTGCAGCCAGCGATGATGGCGTTTCCTTGCAGGTCAGGATTGGATTTGATATGTGTGAGCCCTGCTGACCGCAGTGTAGGCCGGAGGCAGTGGTCAGCAAGGGCGACAGCCACGTGGCGTTGACTTGAGCTGCACAGAGTTAGTGGCACCTGAAGCGCTTAGCGGGTGCGCAGCCTGCGATGATGCGTCGTCCGGGCGGGCCGCACTGGAAGCAATCTCTGTTGCCTACTGGACTGCGCCATAAATAAATCAAGACTCAATTTGAATTGGGGGACCTGCTGACCGCAGTGTAGGCCGAAGGCAGTAGTCAGCACACACATAACTCCGCGGTGCTGTGCCGCTGGGTGTGCTGGGGGCCTGTGTCGCGGAAGCCAGCGATCGGCTGAGGAGTCTGGAGGTCATGGCGGCGGACTCGTGACAGTGTGAGGGGCGCCGCCCTGGCAGACGCGTTGGCCATCCCGGAAGTGAACCACGCCCAGAGCCCCGGCCTATTTATTCACCCTCCTACGCAGGACTGGCGTACACCGGAAAAGCCCACTCCGCTTATGCTTACAGGGGGGGGATACAGCTACATGACCAAGGTCTTCCCCACTGCCTGAGGTAACATTGTTGCGTCCACTATCCACAACACTACAAACACCAGCAGTATATGTTCACATGGACATGTCTGTGCTCTGCATACTGAAGTCTGTCCAGCACATCACCGCCACAATTGGCATTGTGTACATTCTTATTCATGGGTGACTTGCCTCCTTCACACATACTTGGTTCCCACCTCTCCCCACATTCTGCAATTGTGTGGCTGAGGGGCCATGCCGTTTTCGGAAGGTCAGCTGTCTTTTTCTGCGCTGCCTCGGTGGTAGTCCGGGGGGGGGCCTGAGGGTGGTGGCGGTGGGTGTTGTGGACCTCTTGGGTGTCCGAGCTGCATGATCAGTAGCTCCATGACATGTGTTGGTCTTCAGATGTGGCTCTGGGCTGGGCTCCCTTTCATACTGCAGGTTGTCATCCTGCTTTACACCAGTAAAAGGCAGGTGTTAAATCCCTGCTGCTAACGCGCCTTATTGCCTGTTTTTGGATCGCATCGCAGATCTGGCTTGTCATTGAGAATATCGCTAAGTGGTGTTTTCGTGTGTTTTTGCACGGGAATGCCTACTCTGCATATCATTAGTGTTAGTTGTCGCTCTCATCCGTGGCGATGTTTTTTGCGGAAGCTATCGCTGGAAAACTGGCGATATAGGCAGTTTGCACCAGCTTGAGAATTGGGCGATAAATCTATCGCCACTTTTGCGGCGCTAAAGTGCCGATAAATCGTCGATAAGTCCTTGAGAATATGCCCCCTATGTCTCTTGCACTCTTTTGTAAATTTTTACTTTTTCACACTCACACACAGGCACACTGCCGCTCACACTTCCATGAGTCAGTCTGCTTTTATTGTGTTAGAAAATCTTGCCCTGCTGCTTCTACTATACCTGCCTTACCTTACAATGAAGCTTAATAAAAACATATTCTCTATCCGCTATTCAAAAATAATAATATATTGCCTTGTCAATGTTTGTTACAAGTATGATGCGAATGAAAAGTGCACTTCCTTAAAATAGTTGCATGGGGCTTATATTTGGTTTCACGTGTGGATCAAACAGTTACAGTATTGGAAATAAACTAATCCACGATCTAACATGTAATATCACAGCATCCAACTGATCTTATGAAATGCTTAACTTCTTCTGCAACCATGGATTTTATCCAGTAACCCTTTGCATTTTGGGGTTTTTGAGCCTCAGTGTACAATGTAAAAAAACCAAAAAACAACATGTCTCAGAATGAAACATTGTGGTGAATGGAAAGCCAGGAATGGCTGAAGGTGTCACACGATCCTCAATCCAGCACCATACTCCAAAGCCTCAGCCCTAGTCTCCCTCCTTGTGCCATCCCACACTCTCAGTCCACTCGCCCCTCTTGCACCAGCCCCATTGTTGCAGATAGAATTAAATAGGCATCTAGTTCTACGGAAAGAGCAGGTATTCTGTGGGTGCCTTTGTAGAAATATGTGTATATTCATGAGAGTTGTGTACTTTTTATATATGTGCATAGTAAGATATGTGCTCATGCAAGTGCTGGCGAATGCTGTGAGTGAGTGCAGCGTGAGTGCTGCGAGTGTAGGGTGAAAAATGTGCCGATGTGAGCGTTGGGTGAGCTGCATGAATGCAATGTAAGAGGAGGGCCCATGTGAGTGTCAAGTGAGAGAAGTGCGTGCAGAGTGAGAGGAGTGAGTGCAGGGTGGTGTGAGCAGTATAAATGCAGGGTGAGTGGTGTTCCTGTGTGGGGTGCAGGGTGAGCGGCGAGAGTGAAGGGTGATATGTGAGAGTGACTGGTGAGTGCATGGTGAGAGGAGTCAGTGCAGAGTGAGTGGTGTGTCCCTATGAGTTCCCGCAGACTATTGTCTTTGTGTGCAGGCAGGACAAACAGAGTGCCTGTATGAATGCAGACTGAGAGGTTTGTCCGTGTGAGTGCAGGGTCAGACGAGGAAGTGCAGGGTGACTGGTGTGTCTCCAGGGTGAGTGCTGTGCTTGTTTGCATGGTGTGAGTGCAGGGTGAGTGCTGTACCCATGTGAGTGAAGGGTGAGCTTTGTAAGTGACAGTAGTGCCTATGTGAGTGCATAGTTAGCGATGTGACACTGTGAGAGTAGGGTGAGAGAAGTGACTGCAGGTGAGTGATGTGACATATGAGTTTGGGTGCTGGTGAAAGTGCAGAGTGGGAGGAATGAATGCATGGTAAGTGAGTGAAGTGTGACATGAGTGCATGGTGAGTAGTGTGCCTGTGTAAATGGAGGGTGAAAAGCGTGAGTACATGGAGTGATGTGAGTGCAGTGTGATCACTGTGGGTGCAGGGTGTGCTCATGTGACCGCAGGATAAGTGGAGCGAAAACAGCATGAGTTCATGGCAAGGGGCATGAGTGCAGTGTGGTCTCTGTGAGTACAGGGTGAGCAGTGTGCTCGTGTGAGCGCAGGGTAAGAGGAGGATGAACGGTGTGAGTGCAGGGTAGGAGAAGGGTGAATGGTATGAGTGCATGGTGAGCAGTGTGATCGTTGTGAGTGCAGGGTGAGCGTGAAAGTGAAGGGTGAGCAGTGAGAATGAGGAGTGAGTTGTCGTGGAGTTTCAGATATAAGCTAAACTATTGCTATTATGGCATCAATCAGGGATGGAGGGTGGAGGATATAATTAATGTGCTGATCCTGCAACAAACTTTCAGTCTTCTGATCAGGGTTGCCAGCTGATTGGATTTCTATCAGCACCACTGGTATTTTTATGCTCCAACCAGTACAAAAATAAGCGAAATCACATAAAGCTTTTTTTTTGTTAGCACTTATCTGTGCCTACTTCAAATAATAAATATAAATAGAAAGCACTTTTAAATGTGTTCTAAGGCTGCATTAATGATCCATGACTAATAATTAAAGGAAACAAAGACAGAAAAGCAATGTCACAAATGAATACATGCCATTTTCTTTCCAACCCTATTTAGTATCAAGGTGAGGCTTTTGCAGACTCTTCAAAGCTAATGGCTGGTATTTTTCTTTTGGAATGGTGGCATCCTGACTCATGAGATGCCTTTTCACTAAATCCATTCTCCCACGGTGGAAGTAAAAATAAAATACAAATGTAAGGAAAAGGCAGAGTGGGGACCCAGGGGGTACTGGAACGAGTGAAAAAACAAACAAAGCCTCCTTAACCAGTTCACAAAAGCCATGTAAATGATCTTTTTAAAGACATGTGAAAAACTCATGTGTGGCTGAGATAAGACTCCAGACACTGCCCAGCTGATGCCACAACGACAGCCCGGGCGGAGAAACACGAGGGGGGGGGGCTAAGGCCATTTTAGCCCAATGGATGTTGAGTGCCTGTTATATATCAATATATATAAATATAATGTATAAGATTACGGCCTCTTTAGCATCTAACTCACACTATTGGGTGTAAAAAATGCCTTGAGCCATTTAGTGGCATTGTAAGATCAAAGCTTGTAATTAAGGATGACACAGCGAAGGAACATAGGCATGTAACCAGCAGTGATAGTGTGAAGATTAGTCTTGATTGGCCTTGAAACTAGTGGAGCATCCCTAAAACATATCGACCCATAAACAATCAACTCAGAAGCACGCTCCTAGTAGCAACTTGATAATGATCTGTTCCTGGAACATCAGAGGAGCCTGAAATTAGACTGAAACTGTGCTGTGAAATGCATTAGTACCTATGACACTATTTTCTTGCAAGAGATATGGGCCACACAACTGGCTCAGCTGGCTGAAAAAAAAGCAGCAAGCACGGGCAAAGCCAAAAGGTCTCGCCTATGTGAGAGAAATTGACTTTGCCAATGTCTTTTCAGCCATGTTGTACAGCAGAGTGGCTACTGTTCAGAATGGCTAAAAGTAAGCAGTGTGGTGTGGTTTAGAGGAGAGTGGCATAGAAGAGAGTGGGGTGGAGTAGAGTAGCGTATTGTGGAGTGGAGCGGTGTAGAGTGGAGTAGGGTGGTGTAGAGTGGAGGCGGCAGAGTAGAGTGGCATAGAGTACAGTGGCTTAGAGTGGCATAGAGTAGAGCAAAGCGGTGTAGAATGGCATTGGGTATAGGGCATGGCACAAAGTCGAGTAGCATAGAGTGGCATAGAGTGGCGTGGCCTTGAGCAGAGGGGCGTGGCATAGAGTGGAGTGTTATAGAGTAGAGTGACATTGTGTGGTGTCACGTAGAGTGATGTCAGGTGGAGTGGAGTAGAGTGGCATAGCGAGGGGTAGAGAGGAGTAGAGTGGCATAGAGTAGAGTGGCTTAGAGCAGCGTAGATTAGAGTGGCATAGTGTAGAGTGGCATAAAGTAGAGTAGAGTGGCATAGAGTAGAGTTGCTTATAGTGGCGTAGAGTACAGTGACAAAGAGTGGCGAGGTGCAGAGTAGAGTGGCATAGAATGCAGTAGAGTGGCATAGCGTAGAGTATAGTGGCATGAAGGACAGCAAAGTGATGTAGAGTGGCATAAAGTGGCGTAGCATAGAGTGGCATAAAGTGGTATAGAGTAGAGTGGCGTTGAGTGGAGTAGAGTGGAGTAGAGTGGAGTGGAGTGGCGTAGAGTGGCGTGTAGTGATGTAGAGTGGAACAGAATTGTGTGGAGTGGCATAGAGTGGAATGGAGTAGTGTAGAGTGGCGTGGAGTAGAGTGGAGTGATGAGGAGTGGCATAGAGTGGTGTAGAGTGGCATTGAATGGTGTTGAGTGGTGTTGCGGAGAGTGGTGGTGAGTGCAGAGAGGCATTGAGTATAGTAGAGTGGCATAAAGTAAAACAGAGAAGAGTGGCATAGAGTATAGTGGTGTCTAGACACTTAGAGTAGAGAGATGTAGAGCAGAGGGGTGTGGCATAGAGTGGCATAGAGTGCCTTGGCCTAGAGTGGAGTGGCGTAGAGTGGTGTAGAGTGGTGAAGAGTGGCATAGAGTCACATAAAGTGCTGTTGAGTGGAGTGAAATAGAGCAGAGTGGCGTAGATTTGAATAGAGAAGGTTAAAGTAGAGCAGCATAGAGCAGTGTGGCATAGAGTTGTGTAGAGTGATGTGTGTAGAGTAGAGGGTCATAGAGTAGAGTGTCATACAGCTGAGTAGATTGGACTGGAGTGGCGTAGAGTGGAGCAGCGCAGAGCGGCATGGAGTGTGTTGACATGGAGTGGCATAGAATGGTGTATAGTGGATAGAGTGGCATGGAGGTAAGTAGCATAGAGTAGATTGGCGTTGAGAGTAGTGGCATAGAGTGGAGTGGTGTAGAGTGGAGTGGCGTATAGTGGAGTGGAGTGGTATACAGAGGAGTAGCATAGAGTGGAGTGTCATATAATAGTACAGTTGTGGATGTAAATAACTTAAACAAGGAGCCAAAATTAAAATCACTTTAAAGGTATGAGCCATAAAGGGGACAAATGGCTGAAAGGCCATGAAAAATAGCCATGCAGTGCCAAGCATCATGAAGGTGTAAATGTGTTGGTAGGGTGGTATTTATACATTAGAACGGCATAATCCAACCCATGTAAAATGTAATTTTATTTTAGTTGTTTGAGTAAGTCAAAAGATGCAGGTGTAGATAAACAATGTCCAAAAATTTGTTTGGAAACAGAATGAATGGAGAAAGCAGCATGATAACTGGAAACAGAGGAAGTATCCTGAAACACATATGTGTATGGTAACAAGCAATATAAAAATATTTAAAAATATGTTTTTTAAGGTATAGCAGTGAAAGAAATAGTCCCTGAATCACAGCACAAGCAGCGAAAAGACACTAATTAAGATGAATCAATCAGTGCTTGGTCCAGGCTCCACACAAACAAAAGGAAGTGATGCCAGCACCAGATGGCCAATTAGGAGGCAGCAAAGAAGAGTGACAATGATGCTTATGAATGGTAAGCAATGGGAGGGCTCCAAGCCTTTTATAGTAAACAAATACCCTCCCAGCGGACAGCGCATATGCTGTTGGCAGGCAAGACCTAAAAACTGGGTAATGCTTCTGGGGAACATTCTATTTTCTTTTGTGGGGGGCTAAAAAAGGGAAGTGCTAAAAAACAACATTTCCCATTTTAATTCCAATATGATTCTTTGCTTGTCAATACAGAAAAATGACTGAGCTGAATTACACCAAGCTTAGCGTGATTATAGAACCTTACTCGATAAATTTCCTTTGCTTGGTGTGATGTAAATCCCTTCAGTTGTTTTCAAGTAATTAGCTTTTAAACATTATTTAGATCTTGGCTTGAAGCAGTTAGTTAGAGGTGTATCTTGACAGTTAGAACGGTGTATTTTTGATTTGCCCCAAACTCAAGCATTGTTTGATTAATGTGCACAGAATCTGGCAGATGCTTAGCATGTTTAGCTTATTCCTGGAATTTAAAAAATCATAGGGGTCAAAAAGTTATGATTTTCTAATAACTGTGGCATAATTTGACAAATCCACATGGAAATTAGCAGACAATTAGTATTTGCAGTCTTTTGTGGGTATGGTGAGTTTTGTGCATATCCATCAAAGGGGCAAAGTTAAAAGTGGGGGCAATTTCTTTTTCACTTTTGTGTTCTTTGGTGAATTTGCATGAAATTTGGCAGACTGCTAGCATGTTAGGTCCAATGCAAGAATCTCAATAAGGGGGTTCAAATAAAATGGCCAGGTTTTTTGGATCTTCACAGCACTTGGCAGACACATATCATGCTTAGCTTCCTCTTGATATTTTGAGTTTCATACACATTGGGCAACAGTGTGAGCACTTAACAGTTTCAGAAAAAAGGCAGCAGTTCCCATTTTATCTCCCCTCGATATCTTTATTCTATGCTACAGAAAAAATTATGAACAGAAATATAGTAGTAAGTAGTAATACATCTTTATTCGATTATGTAGCATAATCATAAAAGATAAAAAAATAAGATCCACATAAGTTTATTAAAAACATAAAATATACAATCCACCACAATACGCTCAGATTGCACAATCTATAAACATTAGGTAGAATTTAGGGGAAAGGAAGCCAACCTATATGTCACATCATTGTAAGTTAGGCGCACATAATTTTATTCAAATATAGGGCCCCTTTTAAATAGGTCGTAACCGCCAGTATCACCACATGATCAGGTAATAACTGTAAATATGAAAAGGCGGGCCGAAATTGGACGAGATCCCTGAATTTTAAAAGCGGTATTAAATAGTTTTTACGTAAAAATTCATAACATTTAAAAAATAATACCAAATGTGTCAAGGTTTGGGGGGAGCAGGCTTCACAAGGATAAGTTAAGAGTGCATGAGAATCATACTGACCCGGGGGAAACAGATCATTGTACGGATAGAGCCCAAACGAAATTTTGTAAGCAATGATCTGTCACAAGGATGTCTAACAGCTGTGAGGTACGGTTTGGTATCTGTTACGGGTTTGAACAGAATATATATCAAACTTGGCATGAAACTCGATCTTTACTCAGGGAAATGCCTTTGCTTGGTTCAGTGTAAATCCATTCAATTGTTTTTATCAAATTGTAAGCATTCAGTTCCAGTCTGGTTCAAGTCTGAGGTTTGCAGCCACTCACAGATTCGGAATACCACCAAGAAGGCATGAAAGCTGCAAAGTTAGAGCCGCAGCAAGAAACTGGAGGTGCTGAATACTGGGCATGTTGTTAGTGAGGTGGGGTGTAGGTGGGGAAACACAGTTCATGCGAGAGGTACAGTGGGATGTTTAGTGGCTATTTAGGTAAAGTTTTCTGAATCTTAAAACAAATGCACTCTAACAAAGGCACAGATGATATTAGAAGGACAATTATGACACCGTTTTCTTAAAAAATAAAGCTGTGTCTCCTTCTTTTACAGAACGTACGTGAGGCATATTGGGCAAGATGTAGAAACAGAGTGGTTATAAAAAGTGCTGCAAATTGTGCACCAAATTTTTTGCAGCCAGACTTCAATTTTGCAATGAGACATATGCTCCATAGATTTCATCACAAAATCTTCTTTCATGATTTGAATTAAAAGTCTTAATTAGGAGGCTATCTATTTGTGACTCCCTGTGATTCGTTACAAAACATGATGGTGGCCTGCAAGGAGCAGCAGACCATCATCTCTGCGTTTGCATCTCATATTTTTGGGAAACATTTGTTTTTAGAGCAGTCTGTGTTCTTTATGAAACCATTTTGGCTTAAAAAAATCACGTTTTGGAAAACATTGGGGGAAGCAGAATCTGGTCCAATGGACTACTGCCTGCTGACCTCCTAGGCCATTCAACTCAGTTCCCAAAGGTGAGGAGTTGGTAACCTTTCAATGATGTGTGACTGAAATTGGGGTTACAAATCATTGCTACATTTCCATTTGTATTGCATATTACCAATTCAAAATGAGTTAACACTATTTTGCAATTCAAGAAGAGTTTAACTGAAATGCAAAATGGGTTAAAATATGACAAAATACAATTTTCTGGCCAAAGACACTCTTATTTTGTGATTGTTTGAAGCTCATAATGGTTTCATACATCTAGCCCACTACCTCTTAACAAATGAAGTGTGATGGTAACAAAGAATTTTAGAAGAGTCAGAACAAACTAACATGCATAAGTTCACTGATATTATTTTAGTCTTTCATATGTATTTCTTTTTTCAGTGTAAATGCACACAATGACATGGCAACAAATTAGAGCCTGATTCACAAAGGTAAATTTACACCTTTGCGTAAGTTTACTATTTTTTAGTGTTCACAAACTACAAGTTCATTTTACCAATAGTGATTTTACAACATTGGAGACTCCGCACTTTTTATGTGCGGAGTTCTCCGCCATGACTGCGGAGTCTCCAAGGTGTAGTTTGTGAATACCCCAAAAAATAGCAAACTTACACAAAAGAGTAAGTTTACCTTTTTGAATCAGGCCCACTGTGGAGTTTGCAGCATCAGATTTTGGGCCACTACAACAAGTTAAATGTGTTAATGCTAAATATTTGTTATATTTTATGTATTATATCACATTTGGACAAATACACAAAAAGGTTTGCATTCCTAAAGGCAGGGCAGCTGACTTAGCGAATGTAAAGTATTGAATCAAAATTCGCAGAGCTGCACTGCAATTTATAATTTCCATTGCATTGCAAACCTTGTAAGTCCTTAGGAGGTGCAAGGGCAAGAGGGTGGCAAAGGGGTGCTGCTTCCTCTTTGTATCGCTCAAAGTTATATCTAATTCTTCCCAGCCTCTTGTGAGGCATAAAACGACAACAGACTGCTAATGACAGTAACATTTTCACAGTGTCTGTCATTTGTATAGAATTAACACACTTTTAAAAATGATTAATATATAAAAAAGCAAAATAAACTTGTAGCTCAATAAAATACTTTGCCCTAAATTCCTCAGGAGAAATTATAAACTTGAAATATTCAATAACGCACTTCAATTGATGAAGTATTTAGTATATAACTTAGTCTTCGTATACTGAGTGCTATATGTAACAGAAGCTAAATCCTCAAGATCACATGAACTAGTGTATTATATTGGATCTTGCATGCCCTAGGTGACCATACATTTATGATAGATCAGAAAAAGGAACAGCCCCTATATTTTGATTAATTGACAACCCACATTAATACCTAGAAATAATTTTCTTCAAGAACAATGCTTAATCATTAATTAGGATGTTATTATTATGCCACAAAGTGCTAGACAAAAATGTATCTGATTGTGACAGGGAATCAACAAAGAATAGTTTTACTAACTGATGTGATAATTTAGCCATAGGAGCTAATAAGTGATTTGTGGGTTATGTGAAAAAAAAAATATATCATGAGAAAAAGAAGCCAGGTTAGCTTTAGCAATGTGCTGTCATAATCTTTTGAGACCTTCTGCTTAATCTATTAGAAACCAAAAGCTGCTTGGATTTCTTTGCTTTTTCAAAGAAATCCCAGTTTTCCTTTTATGCCATAAAAATCTTGTGAGTACAACTTCTAGTTTAATGAAAAATTAGTTATTATTTTAACTGGTACAATTGTGAGAAAACATGATGAAAGATGTAAAGGAGACAAATTCTCAGAAAGGTTTGAAATTTTATATTTTACCTCATCCCTGTTAAACTTCAAGGTGTTCTTAATAGAATATAAGCTCCAGATACTTAAGTATATAAGAGCCAGATACTTAAGTATTTTATTTTTGTATTATTTCAAGCCAATACTGGTTGTTAGAAAGGTTGTTTAAAACAATATTTGTTAAGTGGTAGTATTTCAGACTTTTTGACAATTAATTTGCACACAGAAAAATGTCCAGGAAAGAAAGATTCCAGATTAGAAATGTGTAACAAATTGTCTGCGTAGGCCATTCATTTATTTTGAACTCTTGTTTATTAAAAAGATATACAAAAATAAACGTACTTATTTCTCTGTATAAAATCAACAAAGAGTTCTAATGAGAAAAAAATAAGAGATACTGGATAAACCTTGCCTAATAGCACTTTTAAGAGAAAATATAGCGATTGATTGCCATTAACATTGACTAAAGTTCTATGGGAGGAATATAACACAGAGACATATTTTTAAATAAGTTGCAGCCCAAACCATGCCATCTAAAGATTTCACCATAAAAACCCAATTGACACAATCAAATGCATTTCCCACATCTGAATGCTATTGCTGCCATTACATCTTTTATTTTTAAAACACCATGGCTTATATAAAAAATGTTCTCAAATCATCAAAAATAACCCTTAACAAACCTCGAATGTTCTGAACTAATTTATTTGGGCAATATACCATTCATACACAAAGCTAATATTTTGGCAAATAATTTACAATCTATATAAAAATTAAGGAAATAGGTCTGTCATATTTACAAGAAGAATGATCTATAACTTTCTTAGAATTTAGACATGAATTTTTTTTCTCTAAAATAGCCTTCTGCTTTATCTGTAGTGATCAGTGAGTGTACAAGACAAACAATTTAAGAAACAACATTTTTGAAAGCTGATAAAAGAATTCTATTGTGAAACTGTCAGGGCCAGGGGCTCATATATTTTGTTAATTTCCAGGCCATGTTTAATGTCTTCAAAGCATTAATTAGAGGTTTATTTACTAGATCTAAGTCATGAAAATAGTTATTTAATTGTAGATTTGATGGTTAAATGTCCTGGCTGTAAAGGTCTTTATACTAATCTACAAAACATTGGGCTATATCATTATCGCTTAGTAACTTAACTACTTTGTCATTGATTAAACTAGACATTTTTCCTTCTTGACTTTTAATAATTAGTTAGAAGTCTTCTTGACCTATTTTGACTACCGTAAAATACAGTGTAAACTTTCAGCAAAAAAACACATGCACTATCAGTGGAATTTTGTTAAATTCTATCCTAGGGGCCACCAGTGTATCCAGACAGACCTTATTGTTTTTTGTGGTGTAAAAGCCATATTCTAATTTATTGATGTTTTTCAAATTTAGCTGATCATTAGTTGGGTTGGTGCATTAATATTCAACACGTATACATTTCTGCAATATTCTTCACCTTCACTCGATAATGCATTCCTTCTAATACCAAATCAACAAATCTACTCACTGTGGAGATCTATCACCGACCTTCAGGTAAGTAACACTCTATATACACATAGTACTATATATATGATGGGGGGAGGAGAAATAAAGAACGGCCAAGAACAGAACTCTCCCGAGCCATTATTATGAGAGGGCACATGCAGCTATCCTCTGTTACAGACATTGATCTTTGGTGTAATTTCCACTGTCAGCTACTGAGAGATTAAATTCGCCTCAGAGGGGGAGGTGGTAGCATCTTCCTTAATTAATTCCAATGGGATTTCCTGTGATCTAGCAAATTCCAATTTTCCCCTTCCCCTCTTGGCCTCAAGGAATAACAATATGCTTTCATAATCAGAACATTTAAGTAAGTCTGTTTTCCAAGTCACCTAACTGGGGCCCACTGTCGATTTCCATTTCATCATTATTTGCCTTTTGGCCAAGATCAATGCCAGAGCTACAAATTTAGTTTTCAGTTTACATTTGGAGGAATGAGGGAACATCCCTAGTATCCATTTACCATTTTGTGTCTTTCTGTGGCCGCATTCAAACAAGCAACAATATCAGCCCAGTATGAATCAATATTGGTACAATCCCAAATTATATGAGATAGGTCAACCCCCAGCCACTTGAGCATTTGGTTAATCATACTCAGCACGAGAAAGCCCCTGTGATTGTGGTAGAAATGGATGAGCATCAATTGAGCATCTCTGGAAATGTCTTCAGCATTTTCAAGCACTTTAGTCCAGTCTGCATCTCAAAATGTTTTCTGAATGCCTACTTCCCATTGTTCCCTGAGCATATCCAAAGGGATATTTATATGTGTTCTCAGTGCATGATATGACAGAGTCCTGGACTGCCGAATTCATGCCAGATTTTTAGCATATCTCCATTTAGATACATCTTAAAAATCTGCCATGGATCTGGCCCTCCAGGACCGACTTGGGAGAACCCT
Organism: Calotriton arnoldi; assembly: GCA_963921515.1. Lineage (NCBI taxonomy): Eukaryota > Metazoa > Chordata > Amphibia > Caudata > Salamandridae > Calotriton > Calotriton arnoldi. The sequence continues at coordinate 100,427 of CAWUFW010016988.1, forward strand.
ACTTTAGTAGAACAAATAGTGTGAGTAGCACAATTGTCAAACAGTTTTCTCAAGTAGTTGATAATGTAGCTCAGCAAGGTAATCACAACAAAACATGCCATTAAGAGCCATATAAAAAAAATATGTTGTAATAAACCACCGGGAAGACTATGTGGAACAGCCAATAATGTCAACAACCCAGTGCTAGGGGCAGGGAATGACAAACTAAAAAAAGGCAAGCTTACTTCTGAAGTTAGACACTCAGAAAATAGTTGTCATCTGCCCAGAAAAGGTCAAAACAATTTGGCAGAAGATCTCTTCACAGGTACTACTCACCACTCTGGAATGTCATCCTCACATGTATGACAATGAAAGGTGGTCCATAGACCCCATAAAGAACAAAAGATTCATGTCCATCCAGTGTCGGATAACAAGGAGGTTCTACAACTTTACATGAATTCTTTCTATTCCAACTCCACAATCATTTTCACCTCATTATACTGACCCTCATATCTGGCTGGTCCTATGTCCACTACTAGTTGTCCACCAACAGGATGCTTCTCATTTATCAAGGGGCAATATCCATTCTGCCGGGTAGTCATAATGAAGTATTGGAAGATCACCACCTTCGATCTGAAGTGTTGATTCATCTATAACCTCTGTCCATTTACCCAAATAAACACTGTGATGCTGTTACCATTTATACTTGGAGCGTTACAACCCCCCCCAAATAAAAATTATAAGCAGCATGATGGAGAATCACCTGAGACATGGGGCCAATCATTACCACAATAAAAGCAACTATGTGCTAAAATAGTCATCTGGAAAAGTATGTTAATTTAATTCCTATTCAAAGGCAGTCTAGATTCTGTCAGGAGCAAATGCTGTGGCTCTTCATATTACCAAGATAAGATGCCTGGGAACTCTATGCTTTACCAAAGGAAGGCCTCTGAATAATTTAGGTTATCATCAAGAAGAGAGATGTGTATTAACTGCACTCTAATAACATGAGCAAAGCAGTGATCTTTAGAAGTCCTTTTTTATTAGCAGTGACTGTAAATTGATCTAAATGTTATGAAGAGGAGAGATCTAAGGGGCCCATTAGGATGGCGGGCGGATCGCCCCCGCCGGGCCGGTGGTAGCCACCGCTGGCCCGGCGGGGGCGATTTGCCCGCCATCCATGCCAGATTGACCCCCCGCCATATTAGTATGGCTGGGGGGGTCCGTGGCGGACGGAAAGACCGTCCGCCACTTTTCCACCGGTCGACTTGTCGACCGGGCGGAAAAGGGGCATAATATGGTGGCGGTGTCTGCAAGACACCACCATCCATATTATGATGCTGGCGGTGATCAGCCTTTCCATGGCGGCATTGCCGCCATGGAAAGGCATGCAGTTTTTGCTGTTGGGGGCCCATTGCGTGCCCCCAGAGTGTTGGGGGGGTGGGGGGTGCACATGGGGGGTACCTATGGTACCCCCCCTCATTGCAATGCACTACGTGGCAGGCACCACGTGGTGCCTGCCATGTAGTGCATGGCAATGCTGTGCACAGTCCTTTTACATTGCGAGTGGGTCTGCAGCCAGCAGATCCACCCGCAATGTAAAAGGCCCAGGATGCGCCCGCCAGTGTGGCGGGCGCATCCTAATGCACATGGCGGAACCGCCGCAACTTCGGCGGTCGGTCCCTGGCTCCCTTGCGATGGCGGGCGGACTTTGTCCACCCGCCATCGTAATGGACCCCTTAGTGAGTTGGGATATTATCAGGATTGGAATTCTTTGCGATTCTGGTATTTCTAGGACCACTTGTCTTAGTGGCCCTTGGGTTTTGGTGTGGTTATTATTACTAGTAAAATAACCCTATTTCATCGGGTTCCTATCATTATGTTTTAAAGTACATTTAATGACTATATTTTATATATAGAATAAAGTACCCGCTGCTGTACATTATAAAGATATTTCAAGTCACCATGACCATATAGAGGAATGATGCCAAAGACAGAGTTCCTTTATAAAGCCATGGAATTCTGAGATGAGTTGCAAAAGCCTAATGTATGACAGTAGGTACTTTAATCCGTATAGCACATTGTAACCAGCCGCGGCCCGTGCAGGTAAGAGTGGTGTGGCGGGGGGCAAGTTAACAGTCTACAATGAGGAAAACCACAAAAAAAAAAAGAAAAACATTTACCAACTTGGTGATGCCACGAGCGCAAGGTAAGTGGGATACTTTTTTAAATATTCTTTTCTCACATCGTCTGTCGACACCCCCACCGCCCTACCCTCTGCCCACCGCTCTTACCTGCACCGGCAGCGGCTGATTATAACATCATAACCCTTCCCATAGACCACCAACATCCTTGATGTGGTGCACTTTCATATGAAAGAGATAGGATGTTTGTAAACATGAAAAATACAATTTGAATCCGTAGTGCAAAATTAAACACACCAAAAAGCAGTTAGATATTTGTCACAAAAATATTCAAATCAATCTACTACAAGTCACATTTAAAAAAGCTGTAGCTCCGAATGCATAGAAACATACAGAGAGATTGATTTTTTCCTAGCATTATCCCAAGCATGAAAAAATAAACATTTTGCCAGATATATCTGCTTCCTGCTTATCACTATTCATCTAGAATAACAGAGCAGAAGAAGTAAAAACCATGCTTTGTTTTTTAAAGTGCAGATTTAATTATGCTCTGTGACAAACCTTTCCCTTTGGCTGGTGGCTCTGAAAGCAGGCATTATGATGTCAGAACTCTACTATAATACATTATTACAGTTGAACAGCTAAATCATTTGTTTATTACAGGTGACTGCAGGTGTCGCAAATTGCCTGTAATAAGGAAATTAGAAGTAGGCTTTTAAACAGGGATTGCATTGGGCTAAACGTTTGCATTATAAAGAGCACTATTCTGAGGGACATGGCCAGCAAGATGGCGGAGTAGATGTGTTTGTATGAGGCTCCAGCATGCCCGCTAAATATCTTGCTGAAATGCCACCAACCAGACATTAAACTGGCAGAATAACAATTGGAGGTATGTAAGGCAAACATTGGGGACCCTGAATCCGATGTTGCATTTCTTGAAATAGTGATAAGCGATGACCTATGAAGTGCTGCCCAGGGCTCCAACATGACACCTCTATAAGGGGGAAGATGTGGCAGCCTTGCTGGAACAGCCCAAGCAACTGAGAGAAGGCACAGCTGTGGGGGTCCAGGGACTGCCTGACACTGGATTTCAGTGTTAAATGTGGGAGGTCACTAGTATTACCATAGTACACTCCCCACACACACACCCAGCCCTTCAAGCCCAAGTTTAGCGGGGACGAAAATTTCGAAAACAAAGGGTAGGGTTGCCCCAGATGCCTTAGGTGCTTCACAGACTGTTTTGATACTGCATAAATACTTTACACATTGCCTCTAATAAAGCCTGTCTCTGTGACATACTTACCGACAGGTTGAGCACAGGTTTATTTAGTGACTTTAGTGGTTCCCCATGACTAGGATTTTGATTATTACTACTTGAGGTCGGTACTTACCCCCCTCAACTAATAACCCAATTGTTTACAGCACTACTCTGGGATGTTTTAACAGAGATTTAGGGAGTGTGGGTATAAATAGCAGAGTTGAGAGTAAGTGTGTGTTTTCTCCAGGGTTTCAGATAGAGATACAACATTCTGATTATTCATTTTAAGATCTTTCTTTAAAAAAGACCATCATTCTTTAAAATTTGACAAGTGATTAAGATCTGATTGTTAACGCAGTTCGAAAAAGTTGATTTTCCAGAGGTTCATTTTATTGGTTTCACACCAAGAAGCCATTTGGATTGGGGACATGCTCTCAGTAAAAGTGCATAGCATATTGCACTGTATTTATGTCTTAAGGAAATTTGCTTTAGAAAGCACAGAGTGATCCATTTAAAAACAATTTGAAGGTAGAGTCGACATGGAGATCACCATTCCAAGGAATCACCAAAATCACAGGGAAGGTGGCCTGCTGGGGTCAGCAGACCACCATGTCCGTGATTGCTTTTAAATAAAGCAATCATTTTTTTTTGTAAAGCAGCCCATTTTCTAAAGGAAAATGTGATGCTTTACAAAAAAATAAAAAAAACTTTTCCTTTCATTTTTTAAAAGCAGGCAGTGGTCCGTGGGACCACTCCCTGCTCTTAAAAAATGCTTTAACAAAAATTCACAAAGGGGAATGGGTTCCTTTGGGGACCCCTTCCCATTTGTGAATGGGTTACCACCTACTTGAAGCAGGTGGTAAAATCGAATGTTTTGCAACCACATTTAGGTCGCAAAACATTCATGCATACTGATCAGATCCGGTATTAGGAAGGGACGCCCTAAGCACGCCCATTCCTAATACTGAAGGAAGTGGCCCGATTAGGGTCACCCGGGTCACTAATGACCACCTCTCACCCTTCCATACCAAATGAAGAGTCGGTCAGACAGTAGAGAATACAAACCAATAACTGTTTATTCATGTACACTCAGAGCGGAGCCCAGTCTGCCCAGTCGCTAAGAGTGCTGCAGAGGGACTGAAATCGACAAGCATAAAGATACATTATGTATGTTTGGTAACCGGTCTAAAACACGCCCATAGTGGAATTTTCCAGACAGGTGCTGCTAAGCAATGGAAGACAAGAAAAAAAAACGGTCTCAGCACTCGTATCTTACACAAAGTTGCAAAGTCCAAGGTTGTTCCAGTCGGGCCTGTCACCAGACAAGTGGGAGAGGGCCTCTATCTAGAGAGAAAGGTATGTGCTAATATGAACAGTCTATTCATTCGTGAAGCAAAACCTAACATTGCAGAAACGAAACATAACAGAGGCCTTTTCTAAGAAATAGCAAAGGATTAGTTTCGATCATGATTCAAAATGGCGCCTGTACAGAAAATGGTGCAGCGATTGCTAAGTTTACATGGGCAATGCACCAACATTAAAGGAAGTGGCCCGATTCGTGTCACTCGGGTCACCAATGACCACCTCTCAGCCTTCCACTGAAATGAAGAGTCGGTCAGACAGTAGAGAGTACAAACCAATAACAGTTTATTCAGAGTACACTCTGAGCAGAGCCCAATCTGCCCAGTCGCTTAGGAGTGCTGCAGAGGGACTGACATCAGCAAGCATAACGATACATTATGTACATTTCAGAATCAATGAAAACACACCCACCATGGAATTTTCCAGAGAGATGCAGCTGGACAGTAAATTACAAAGGAGTAAGTTGTGGTTCTGAGGCTGGGCACACATTATCTACTATTCAAGGTCACTCTGCCTGTGCCCGCCGCTAGACAAGTGGGAGACGGCTTACATCTAAAAGAAAGGTATGCGCTAATAAGAACAGTGCATTCATTAGTGTGGCAGAACTCAGCCCCGAAAAAACATAACCTAGAGAAGGCCGTTTCTCGGAAATGGCAAAGAATTAGTTTCGATCATGATGCAAAATGGCGTCTGTACACAAAATGGCGCCGCAAATGATAACTTATGTAAAACACTGCAAGAGCATAATTTTTATTCCTACAGACCCTCCTTTTAGCATGAGCTAAGCAATTGCATATAATAACAAAAGACATATAATTCAATAAATCATGAATAAATTGGTTTAGGAGCATTCCATGCTTTCAGCTTCAGGGAGGGAAACGTACAGTAAGGAGGGAAGAAGTCTCAAAAATACCCTCATTTATCTGCATAAGGTCGTTCACTTCTTTCTGAATCATAATTGTTGCATTGGTATCATGGATACTCTTGAACGGGCAAGAACGGTGGTGCAATAAGAGCAACATAAGGGGAGACACTACACCAGAACACAGCAAGCAATCAAAATCACAATGAAATAGATCACCCTTTCAAGGATCCAACCCCATCCACCAAAGAGTGACCAACTCCAATTTCCGCTCTCCATTCCATTTTCCAAGATGTCTAAAATGTGTTGGGTAATATTCTTTTCCATATTAGTGATCCCGACTACACATTGGTCTCCTACTACTGTGCACACACCACCGCTCTTAGCTAGGATGAAATCAACAGCATCTCTAGTTTGCTCGGAATATATCCGCATACTTTCCAATTGGGTGGTGATGTCACGCAGAGCCCCTTCTGTGGAATTAGACAGTATCTGCAGCTTACATTCAAAATGTTCCCTAGCTTTTTCACCCCTGGCCATAGCAGTACCAACAAAGGTAATAATGGAGGAAAGAATATACCCAAAGGTGATACCATTGCTATAGTTATTGACTTCCAAGTCTGTCACTCCATCACAAAATTACTTTGTCAATGTCCTTTTAACCCATCCTATATTTGGCTTACTATACTTACAGGGCACACTGAGAGGGAGCACCATCCTCTGTACCGTTATAAACATTTGAATAAGTACCATTAGACAGAAAAGAAAATCCCGGGTGTGCATAAAGTGGACCTTGATAATCTACAGGAGCATATCTGGTGTTCATTCCAACAGTACCCGGATCCTTCTTTTTCACTAAAGACATCGTATTTTTGAACAATATTGTTCCAGAACAATTTACATACAAGAATGCATCAGTACTGTTTACTATCGGACAACATGCGGGTTAATAACCAGCTTTTCGAGTGACTGTTAAATCTTGGTAATGCCAGCCTACTAAGGTGATGTTCTGCTCTTTCATATACAAATTATTACAGTACATATTAGTGTCACAACCTGGATATCCCCTCCCTCACGGCTTCCTATAATATAAACAAGGACCGGAATACCCCATCCCAAACTCACCCATTACCTCTATCCTTCTCGCAAGGAGGGAAATTCGTTTAAAATGAATCTCCGCTCAACCCCCTGTAATTTTAGATTGGGTTGTTTCGGTGAAACGAATTCATAGATTAGATCTTGCTAGCTCCTCAAGAAAAAGAATCAGAATGTGGGGGATTTGGGACGGGTGGGTCAATAATCTTGATAATATAATATCCTGAAAATTCACAATACTTACAAAAAGTCCAATGATTATGAAATAAGTGAGATATGAGGAAGAGGTATGACCTTAGGGAGGTGATTATTCCTCTCCATTAAATACCTTCCCTAGGATCTTTGCAGCCAGTTTTGATGGATCCCCAGGTGTCCAAGTAATCAGATGGCACCATTACCTCCATCCGGGGAACCAAGAATAAACCATTGGCCTGACCAAAGACTATCCACTTATCTATAAATGAGGACAAAAAAAAAAATATATATATATATATATAAAAAAACCGAGGACCGGAATACCCCATCCCAAACTCACCCCTTACCTGTATGAATTGGCCTCGGCGGACATATGTATAATTAACCAGTGACAATGGGTAAGCAGTCCATAAACTTGTAACGGATTCAGTGGGATAACTAGCTGTACCTTCACCAAAAAATCTTTTATATGTATCAAGGGAAACATTATTCGGGGCTGTCCTTTTAGTAAGAACTTGAGAAACAACCTTGTGTTTAGTATATGACGGTGCATTCTGATCACATTCCAAGACCCAGGACACCCCACCCAGAATCAACAGCAGTAGTAACACAAGAATAGCATATAATATTTTTTACTTGGTAGACCAAAATATACGTGTATGAACAAGGGGGATTACTGGCTGCTCTCCGTCAGCAACCCTTCTGCCAAAGGGGTGCATCGCAAATAATAAAGCAAGGGGGCAAATTGCCAGCAAGAGGAGTATACAAGTTCGTAGTGTTCGTCAGAGCGTCACTGGTACAGGCTCCTATTGTCCATCAAAACGTTGGCGCTCTTGAGCACCGGTGGTGGAGCTTGCTCTGTCCTAAGCTCGTGTTTCCACATCAACCAGGATAATGTACCCGCAAGGGGATACGTTTGATCTATCCTGTCCAATGTTCAAACAGTGCACAAATCTCACATCACCCTAAACTTACTCCGCTGGTACTATAGCAAAGTACACCCTTACTTACACAGTCCATCCCTGACTAATCTGACTTTTCCTTAGGTGCACTGTTCCTCAGCCGAGGACGCAGATTGTACCTGGTGACTCCAGGCACAGAGGGATCAATAAAAAGGGGCTCCTGGATAGCTCATATTTCGGGTGGAATTCAGCACTTCATCATTTTCCTCATCCGTTTTGGTCCAGGTCAAACGTTTTATTATAATCGGGGGTGCCAAGCACTGGAGCTCAAAAGACTGCTTACATTCAGGTGGACAAGGCAGGGGCTCATGCACATCTTTAGTGGTTAGTGCAAGCAAGGGTTTGATTAGTAACGAGTAGTTAGGTATCCACTGCCGGCAGTAGGAAGTGATACCTATAAAAGCGCGCACATCTTTCTGAGTTTGTGGAACGGGCATTTTAACAATGATACTAATGCGCTCCAGGGTCAATCTCCTACCTTCCTTCGACAGCAGGTGACCTAAATAGGTGATCTCCTGTCGACAATACTGAAATTTAGAAAGGGAAACTTAATGTCCATGCTGGGCCAAATGCAACAACAATTTAACTGTACTGTCTTTGCAACCTTGTTCCGGGTCAGAAGCGATGAGCAAGTCATCAACATATTGCACCAATGCATTACCTAAGGGAAGCGAAAGGGAATCCAATTGACTCTTTAATGCTTGGCTATAAATGCTCGGACTTTCTGTATAGACCTGAGGAGCTCGACAGAATATAAAGCTCCTCCTGGCTAGGGTAAAACCAAACAAGTACCTGCTATCCGGATGAATAGGAATACTAAAGAATGCACTTTTCAAGTCAATGACAGAAAAGAATTTAGCAGTAGAAGGAATCATTGTCAAAAGAGTAGTGATGTCAGGGACCACTGGAAACTGAGTAACCACTATTTTATTAACTTCACGCAAATCAATCACGAAACGGTAAACATCCTCATGTTCATCAAGGGAACCTGGGGGTGTCTGTTTAAGAATTGGAAGGATAGGGCTATTGCAAACATTAGCAGTCGTCTCTTCAACCACTCCCTTCTTAATCAAATCCTGAATTATTTGCAATAGGGCTCGCTCTCCCGCCTGTGGTATTTTATACTGAGCGATATGGGGCAAAATAGCACCATCCTTAACACTGCTTAGTACGTACTACATCTGGACCCATTGTCATATAAACACCTATTGGGAACAATAAATAGTAGCATGTAGTTTCTTCAACAAATCCAGACCCATCAAATTTTCACCACAGTTAGATGCCAATAATAATGGTGAATCCACAGTGAAGGGACCAATAGTCAACGCAAGGGGCTTTGAAATGGGTCTTACGACCGGTACACCAGAAAAACCTACCGAAACATTATTATGGCCAGACAGAGCTCCCCAGGGACCATATTTTGAGAAACAGAACTTTTTGTCGCACCTGTGTCCACCAAAAATTCCTTAGTTGAACCTTGCACTCCCGCTGTCACATAAGGACCACGTTGGTCTACAGGTATCGGAACTGGTCCTCCACTCTGTCATGGCTGTCCTAGCTGTAGGACATCCCTGTCACTTCATCTACATCATAATCGTCATGATAGTACTGTCCTTCACGAGGGTCATCAAAGTAATTATTATCAGAACGACCCTATGAGGCCACAGTATTCTGAGCCCTATCTGCCCCACCAGCTCCACGACCCCTGCCATGAGAACCTCGTCCTCTCGGAACTGCTACCTTCTGAAAAAGCACAGGACACTCACTACGCCAATGTCCCTCCTCTTTACAGTACGCACACTGATTTGGACCCAAAGGCGTAGTTACTGGCTGCCTACTAGTGCGCGGAAGCTGTCGGGCAGGACCAACACGTTCTCTCCCATTTCCTCTAAAAGCCTGCTGCAACAACACCTTCGTTTTTAAATCCTTATGCCTCTTCTCTTCTCTTTCCTTTCCTTTTCCTCATTATCCCTATGCTCATAATATTGTGCCATATTCAAAATAACAGAAGGAGAAGAGGTGGACCAAGTACTTTCAGAAGCCTGCAATCGAGTCGCAATTTCAGGAAGCAGATTAGAAACAAATCTATTAACAAACAACCGAACACCTTCCTCGATAGACAAATCCTGCCCACTGTAGTCCAAAAATGTACCTTCAAATCGGGTGAAGAAATCAGACACACTTTCAGCTTTCTTTTGCCGACAAGCTGACAATTTATCCCAGTCCACCTTTCTTGGTGGAATAAGAGAATGCATGTATGTAATGATGTGGCCTGGCAGAGCAAGTATCTCTGCCCAAGGCTTATCACCTGGCTTCCTTTCCTGGTCCCATGCCTTAGTTTGATCCCAAGTACCACCAACTCCGGAACATGATCTTGAGTATGGACCTCCCTCCAAAAATCAACCGGAACAAGAAGACCAAAAAAATTTCAATGTCAGCAAGAGTCATTACCGTTGAAGAAGCAGCTTCAGTCTATTCTTTATAATAAGCAGTAGGATTTTTCCTAGAGTCAGGCGAATGAGTCTTAAAGGATAAAACCGCACTTCTTTTCCACGGAGTATAAACCCATTGTTCTTGAAACCAGGCCGCCACTGCCGCTCGAGTAACATTACCTCGCCCATCCGTTAACTCTGCTATCTCTGAGTGATATATAGGATGAACCTCTCTCATCGGAAACTGGGACACCGACCTGGTACTTTTCTCCTTCAGTCTTCCCCTGTAAGCTATTACTGTTGTAATATTACCAAAGACTTGTTCTGGCCCCAACTCACTAATATACACTCGATCTCTAATGTCATAAAGAATCTGAGGTGCCTCCGCTCCAAAGCACTGTTGCCAAAGACCAATCAGAGTAGCAGACATATGTTTGAGGGCATGTTGCTGTATAAAAGGCTCAAAGTCTGTCATAGTCGCCCAGACATCCTCTACACCATAAATAGGATTACGGGCCCACTGTGCAGCCTGATTGGCTATTACCTGTTTCTCTTCATCTCCCACATCAGACCGCACTAATGGTCCCATATGCTCCTTGAATTTCGTCCAATCCCTATCCTCAAATCCATGCACCGGTGTCCCACTACTTACCAATGCCGGAGGATGAAAAACCACAGTGGGAGAGGCAACAGTAGTAACAGGCCGTCGCTGAGGGTTGTGTCGCGGGCAAACAGCTGGCGAAAGGGACGCTGAGACAATAGGTGCAGCAGGAGTACTGACAGTCACTGTTGCCACAGACGGCAAAGAAACAGGAGAAAGAGGAGGAGGAGGAGGGGCCAAAGCCACAGCCTTTGACGTAACAACAGTGGACACAGGGACTGTCAGGGACTGTCCAGGACTATGTCAGGAACACAGTCAGGGGCTTGAGCAAGGACTGGGGACTGGGTAGAAAATGTACCGTGCACAGAAAGAGTAGTACAGCGCTGCCCAGGATCACACAAGGAGTCAGAGGAGAAAAAGGGATCCAAAGGGGAAGCCTGTACAAGTGAACAAGATGGCCAAGACTCAGAAAGGAAGGGCACTCACAAGGCAATTTAGCATTCAGACTAACTACACCCAGGAGGGACGTGCAAGACATATATATAATACAACATTAACAATAAAGGGAATGTGGGGTAAAGCACTCAGGAGCTCCACACGGTAAGACTGAAGCTTAGTAAGTTCCTCACCCACAATTGCTGTTACAGATACTGACTGAAAATACCCACATATAGGATATGTATGCAAAGGCAGGGTCTGTGGAGCTTATACCTATGGTGATGTTATAACTGTAACTCAAAGACAATACTCACAGTGAACAAGAAACACCACCTAGGTAGTCAGCTGTGCCCACGGATCCTGGCGATCAAACTGGAACACGCAAGGCAGTAACAGCAAAGGGGTAGAACTAAACGGTGAACAGCCATTACAACGCGGCTGTTTCACCGCAAGTCATTACATTGCATGCGTTACAACGCATGCGATGTAACAACGCGTAGCCATTGCTACGCATACCATTACATCGCATGTGCTTTTACAACGCATGCGATGTAATGGCTATCCACATCGTTGTGAGGAAACTGAGGCTCTTCCGTTTCATCACAACGATATGCACCATCCCTTAGACGATGCTGGAACCAGGAGAGAGGAACCAGGAGGAGAGAGAGGTAAGGGGGATTGGGGGTAGGGAGAGGGTCGTGCTGGGGGTAGTGTTTTAGGGTAGTGCTGTGGTGTTTGTGTAGTGTAGGGTAGTGTTTTAGGGTTTAGGGTAGTGTTGGGGTGTCGTGCAGGGTAGTGTTTCAGTGTCGGGACCGGACTGGGGGGCGGGGGAGGGTCGTGCTGGGGGTAGTTTTTTAGGGTTTAGGGTGGTGTTGTGGTGTTTGTGTAGTGTAGAGTAGTGTTTTAGGGTTTAGGGTAGTGTTGGGGGGTTGTGCAGGGCAGTGTTTCAGTGTAGGGACCGGACTGGGGGCGGGGGAGGGTCGTGCTGGGGGTAGTGTTTTAGGGTTTAGGGTAGTGTTGTGGTGTTTGTGTAGTGTAGGGTAGTGTTTTAGGGTTTAGGGTAGTGTTGGGGGGTCGTGCAGGGTAGTGTTTCAGTGTAGGGACTGGACTGGGGGTGGGGGAGGGTCGTGCTGGTGGTAGTGTTTTAGGGTTTAGGGTAGTGTTGTGGTGTTTGTGTAGTGTAAGGTAGTGTTTTAGGGTTTAGGGTAGTGTGGGGGGTTGTGCAGGGTAGTGTTTCAGTGTAGGGACCGGACTGGGGGCGGGGGAGGGTCGTGCTGGGGGTAGTGTTGGAGGGTTTATGGTAGTGTTGTGGTGTTTGCATAGTGTCGGGTAGTGTTTTAGGGTTTAGGGTAGTGTCGGGGGGTTGTGCAGGGTAGTGTTAGGACTGGGGGTCGGGGGAGTGTCGTGCAGGGATACTAAAATAGGGTTTAGAGTAGGGCAGTGTAGTGTGACTTACCATTCATACTTTTACCATGAGTATACCTGTACCACGCATGCCTTTGCGTTGTAATGGCATGCGTGGTAAAGGAATATGCGTGGTAAAAGTATGCGATGTAATGGCATGTCGTTGTAATGACAACGCGTAGTAATACCCGCGTTGTAATGGCACACATTGTATTACTATGCGTTGTAATGAGTCATATTCAAACTAAACACAAGCACAGTAGACAAGGAGCTAGCAAGGAGGAGTGCTTAACATGAAAGGAAGGAAATCACAGGGCACACTTGGCAGAAAGCAGGTAACAAACATACAAGGTAACAGAAGCAAGAAAGCAGAATAGAAAGACAGCAAACTAGAACTGGAACCAAGGAAATGGGAAGAAAGGCAGGGACTGGAAAGGAATATACAGAAGGGGAGGCTACAAGGGTATACTAGAATAGTGTAGGTTTAGGAATCAAGAAAACATAGTAGCATAGAAGGCAGTGCTGGGGCAGGAACAAGAATTGAGCTCAGGCTCAGGAGTCAAGGTAGCACTGCAGGCAGTGCTGGTTCAGGAACAGGGAATTACTAAAGCTTCAGGAGTCAAGGTAGCCCTGCAGGCTGTGCTAGTTCAGGAACAGGGAAATTACTAAAGCTTCTGGAGTCAAGGTAGCGCTGCAGGCAGTACTGGTTCAAGGAAACAGGAAATAGCTACAGCTCAGGCAACAAGGAGTCAAGAGAGCACTGCAAGCAGTGCAAATCAGGAACAAGAAATTACTGAAGCCCAGGAACAGGAACAAAGAATAACTATAGCTCAGGAACTAAGGAAACAAGGTAGCAATGCAGGCAGTGCTAATTCAGGTACAAGGAATAGCTATAGCTCAGGAACTTAGGAAACAAGGTAGTACTGCAGGCAGTGCTAATTCAGGCACAAGGAATAGCTATAGCTCAGGAATCAAGGAACAAGGATTAACTATAGCTCAGGAATCAAGGAATATCAAAAGCTCAGGAAAGAAGGATTGGTCTCACCAGAAAACAGCTACAATGCCCAACCTTGGGCTGAAGGGAGCTGGGGCTTAAAAGAGCTCACAGTATTCATGCGCATCATTTGTGAGCAGGCAAGCAGCAGCCAGCCACAGGTGAGCTGAATTCCTCCACCCATCCTTGGCCTGCAGGGGTGGAGACAAAGCAATGAGCAGGGGATTATAGGTAATGGAGTTTCCAGCATGAGCAGACTGGCTTCCACAAAACCCGGCATGGATTGGGAATGGATGTCAATTCCTAAATGATGTCCAAATGCCTGGAAGTCAGGATATGCATACAGGGGAGTATCTGGAAGCATATTAGAATACTGGAAAGCCCAACAATTCGCCCCCCTGGGGGTGGGGACGAGAGCACAGGGAGTGAATCGTGACAGTACACCCCCTCCAACGACCGGCTCCCGGAATCTGGGACTCGATTTAAAGCCTTTGCTACTATGAAATAAGTCCATTTCCATCAGAGATGTAGTGCAAGATACCAGAGGACTGCAGGAAAAATGTGATGTTCTGGAGGGTAGAATAATACGCTGTAAATTAACAGCAGTGTTGGAGGCAGGACCTGAAGAGTCCAAATGCAGTAAAGGGGGCTTAGCAGCCTGAATCAAAGGTGTTTGAAGTCCAGATGATGGCAGGCTAGAGTAGCACTCTGAAAATGAAAGCAGATTGACTGTAGGGTCAAAAGCAGATAACTGATTGGCAGGAGGCACAGAGGTCAAAGGCAAGCTGGCTGAAGACAAAGAAGGTGACAGGAAGCAGACCTGAAGTTCTGGCCCTGGAGGAAAACCTACAGAAGACTCACATGCAGGAAACTTTGGAAGTAGGTATGCAGGAGACCCAGGCCCTTAAGGCTTACATGTTGAGAGTTTTTTCTCTGATGCTGGAGATTCAGTCTCTGAATGCATACGTACTGAGACCTCTGAAAGCTGGCAAACTGGAAGCACAGTGTCAAAAAGTTGGTAAGACAGAGGCTCAAGGTCGGAAGGCAGGCAGCCTGGAATCTCTGATTCTGAAGGCAGGTAGCCTGGAAGCTCTGGTTCTGAAGGCAGGCAGTGTGGAAGTTCTGGTTCTGAAGGCAGGCAGCCTGGAAGCTCTGGTTCTGAAGGCAGGCAGCCTGGAAGCTCTGGTTCTGAAGGCAGGCAGCCTGGAAGCTCTGGTTCTGAAGGCAGGCACCCAGAAGCTCTGGTTCTGAAGGCAGGCAGCCTGGAAGCCCTGGCTCTGAAGGCAGGCAGCCTGGCAGCTCTGGCTCTGAAGGCAGGCAGCCTGGAAGCTCTGGCTCTGACTTAGTAGGCAGGTGAGCTGAGGGTTTGGGCTCTGAATGCAGGAAGGCTGTAGGCTTGGGCTCAGGAGGTAGCAGGCCGGCTGAGGACTCTGGAGACTCTGAAAGCAGCAGGCCGGCTGAGGACTCTGGAGACTCTGAAAGCAACAGGCCGGCTGAGGACTCTGGAGACTCTGAAAGCAGCAGGCCGGCTGAGGACTCTGGAGACTCTGAAAGCAGACAAGCTGATGGCAGAGAGGCACAAGGATGACCGTCCTTAAATTCTTGGAATGGCGATAGCCCGTGAACAGTAGATTCCCTGTTGTCAATAGTGAAATCTTCACAGTTCCTTGGCTAATTAAAACACACCGAAGCGCTTTCTTCAGGATGGCTAAGAGTACTGCTTATCTTAGAGTCTCTGATGACCAGACTCCCTTTACCATTTGGCAGTTCACATGTCTTAGTCAGAGGAAACAGGTAAGAGATCACTTGGTCTTTAGACATTTTCTCATTTTCTTCTGCATTAGAAGGTGGTACAGGTGCATCAGAGCATACAGTACTATCATTTCCTGACTTTTCAATATGTGGTGTGCTTGAAGGCAAAACAGCAAAGAAGGGGTCAGGATTTTGTTTCTTCTCAGCGAGGAGGTTGACTTCAGTTGCAGCAGTTAAATCAAGAGCATGGTCTGAGTCACAGGACATTGTCCCATCAGGGAATATGTGGGTCAATGGTTCAGGTTTTGTCTGTATGTCAATGGCCTGTCTATGGGTTATCTCTGAGATAGAACTGACCTCACTACCAGGAAAAGAAAGCAAACAAGTATTTAGTGTCTTTCCTGGCATCTGGGGTTCCTTAGAAGTGGAGGGACACATCTCAGATATAGTGCGTATACACAGTTTAGCACTAGAAGACAACACATCAGAGGAGGTAGAAATTTCAGAATTTAAACAAATACTTTCATTAACTGGACGGTGAGACAAGGTACTATGGTTTTTCTGAGTGGAATCTGAGGGATCAGCCACTGTATTGTTCACACAATCACTGGACCAGCTCTGAGGGGAACACAAAAGAGAGCTCAAGGCTTCATTCTCCATTTCTAAGGAGGCTAACAGAGAGGTGGAAAAGTTGTTTTCTACAGGGGTTTTAGATTCCCACTTGAACTCTGGGTTATAATTTTTTAACAGAGTCTGAAACATTTTATTCTCTCGTTGTAATTCAAGAATCTTAGATGTAATTATATTCTGTGAAGACTGCAGATCTTTCTCTACAAGGACAGTGGAGACTTGGCAACTTCACAACAAGCAACAGAGCTATACCTTGGATTTTGTTCAAAGTGGCTATTAGCCACCTCTGTTCTAGTAGGTCTTTTCTCTCTTTTGTTAAACTGATTATAGTTTACTTTGAATGTGGTATCTAACAAGGTCCCTTTAGTATCTGGGATTGTGATCTTTACTGGACTACAAGACTGAGTAACATTATTTGAATGGAGAACAGAGGTTATGAAATGAATCTGCTCTTTCTTTGGCTGCTTTGTGGTTAAACATGCTTTAACTGGGGTCATTGAACCACCAGTTTGGTAAGATGCTGATAAATACTGTGTCTGGAAATTGTTTTCAAAGAAAACATTGTCTTGACAGGGTGTCTCTGAGTTACAATCTTCAGAAAATTTTCCCCTAATAGTACCACTTTCTAAATTACTATTTTGTCTTTCTGCTGCTAACAAGGTTTGCAGAAATTCGTTTTCATCCTGTAGGTCACAGATTGACATTAGGTGAGGATCAGGGTTACAGATGGAATGAAAATCTAACATAGAAGGATCAGCCAACCACAGGGAATAATATTCAGCACGTAAGAGTCTTTTTTGTTCCATGAATCGATCTTTAGAGTCTAAGGACTTTCTAATAGGTTGTACGGAACTGCGCTGCCTTGGCAATGGATGTCTGCCATCATACACAGACTTTCTGGTTCTGATACTAAACATCTTGACAAGGACTGACTTTGGGAGCTTTGAGAAAAAAAAAGTGGTAGCTAACTGAATGCAAAGAAACCTCACAAGTAACCATGGGTATGTTGGTTGGTCATTCTGTCAGAGACTATGTCAGGAACACAGTCAGGGACTTGAGCAAGGTCTGGGGACTGGGTAGAAAATGTACTGTGCACAGAAAGGGCCTGATTCACAGAACTAACTTACGTCAAAAACGTAAAGTTAGTACTTTTTGGTATTCACAGAATACACTTACTCATTTTGGTATTCACAGAATGAACTTACTCATTTCGGTATTCACAGAAGTTAGTAGTCCTAACTTTAGGACTCCTAAATGCCTTCTGTGAATACCGAAAGTCTTAAAGTTAGGATTTTTCTCAGTTTAGGAGTAGTAAAGTTAGGACTCCTAACTTTAGGACTCCTAAATGCCTTCTGTGAATACCGAAAGTCTTAAAGTTAGGATTTTTCTCAGTTTAGGAGTAGTAAAGTTAGGACTCCTAACTTTCCTACTCCTAAACTGAGAAAAGTCCTAACTTTAAGACTTTCGGTATTCACAGAAGGCATTTAGGAGTCCTAAAGTTAGGAGTCCTAACTTTACTACTCCTAAACTGAGAAAATCCTAACTTTAAGACTTTCGGTATTCACAGAAGGCATTTAGGAGTCCTAAAGTTAGGAATCCTAACTTTACTACTCCTAAACTGAGAAAAATCCTAACTTTAAGACTTTCGGTATTCACAGAAGGCATTTAGGAGTCCTAAAGTTAGGACTACTAACTTCTGTGAATACCGAAATGAGTAAGTTCATTCTGTGAATACCAAAATGAGTAAGTGTATTCTGTGAATACCAAAAGTACTAACTTTACGTTTTTGACGTAAGTTAGTTCTGTGAATCAGGCCCAAAGAGTAGTACAGTGCTGTCCAGGATCACACAAGGAGTCAGAGGAGAAAAAGGGATCCAAAGGGGAAGCCTGTAGAAGTGAACAAGATGGCTAAGACTCAGAAAGGAAGGGCACTCATAAGGCAATTTAGCATTCAGAATAACTACACCCAGGAGGGACGTGCAAGACATATATATAATACAACATTAACAATAAAGGGAATATGGGGTAAAGCACTCAGGAGCTCCACATGGTAAGACTGAAGCTCAGTAAGTTCCTCACCCACAATTGACTGACAATACCCACCTATAGGATATGTATGCAAAGGCAGGGTCTGTGGAGCTTATACCTATAGTGATGTTATAACTGTAACTCAAAGACAATACTCACAGTGAACAAGAACCACCACCTAGGTAGTCAGCTGTGCCCACGGATCCTGGTGATCAAACAGGAACAAGCAAGGCAGTAACAGCAAAGGGGTAGAACTAAACACAAGCACAATAGAGAAGGAGCTAGCAAGGAGGAGTGCTTAACAGGAAAGGAAGGAAATCACAGGGCACAGTAGGCAGAAAGCAGGTAACAAACATGCAAGGTAACAGAAGCAAGACAGCAGAATAGAAAGACAGCAAACTAGAACTGGAACCAAGGAAATGGGAAGAAAGGCAGGGACTGGAAAGGAATATACAGAAGGGGGGCTACAAGGGTATACTAGAATAGTGTAGGTTAAGGAATCAAGAAAACAAAGGAGCATAGAAGGCAGTGCTGGGGCAGGTACAAGAATTGAGCTAAGGCTCAGGAGTCAAGGTAGCACTGCAGGCAGTGCTGGTTCAGGAACAGGGAATTACTAAAGCTTCAGGAGTCAAGGTAGCACTGCCGGCAGTGCTAGTTCAGGAACAGGGAAATTACTAAAGCTTCAGGAGTCAAGGTAGCACTGCAGGCAGTGCTGGTTCAGGAACACAGAATTACTAAAGCTTCAGGAGTCAAGGTAGCGCTGCAGGCAGTACTGGCTCAAGGAACCAGGAAATTGCTACAGCTCAGGAAACAAGGAGTTAAGAGAGCACTGCAAGCAGTGCAAATCAGGAACAAGAAATAGCTGAAGCCCATGAACAGGAACAAAGAATAACTATAGCTCAGGAACTCAGGAAACAAGGTAGCACTGCAGGCAGTGCTAATTCAGGCACAAGGAATAGCTATAGCTCAGGAATCAAGGAACAAGGATTAACTATAGCTCAGGAATCAAGGAATATCAAAAGCTCAGGAAACAAGGATCGGTCTCACCAGAAAACAGCTACAATGACCAACCTTGGGCTGAAGGGAGCTAGGGCTTAAAAGAGCTCACAGTATTCATGTGCATCAGGTGTGAGCAGGCTAGCAGCAGCCAGCCACAGGTGAGCTGAATTCCTCCACCCATCCTTGGCCTGCAGGGGTGGAGAAAAAGCAGTGAGCAGGGGATTATAGGTAATGGAGTTTCCAGCATGAGCAGACTGGCTTCCACAAAACCCCGCATGGATTGGGAATGGATGTCAATTCCTAAATGATGTCCAAATGCCTGGAAGTCAGGAAATGCATACAGGGGAGTGTCTGGAAGCATATTAGATTACTGGAAAGCCCAACAATTCGGCCCCCCTGGTGGTGGGAACGAGAGCACAGAGAGTGAATCGTGATAGGGACAGAGAGAGTGGACACAACTGTAACGGGTGGCTGCGAGGGGACCGGGACAGTAGGATATATGGAGGTGGGGGCCGGGCATCCAACAATTCCTCCACAAAAGTATCATCTTCCTCCTGAGCTACATATGATTTGTCAATATGTAATCGAAACCTTCTATCTTCACATTCAACACCCTTCTCCTGTTTTTCCCTGTCATGTGCTACAGCCTTCTGAATCAACGTCTGCATTCTCCCTTTCCGGGCTCCTTCTCTGCCCTCAATCGTCTCTGCTTAGCTACTTTCTGCCATGTTCTGAGGGAATCAAACAAAGACTGCCGATTTCTTTTCTTAAACAACTGTTCTTGTAAATACTCAATATTTTGTTAGTCAAAAGTGCCCGTCAACTGCCACTGTAACTCGGAATTGTCCCTCGTATATTTGTGCCATAGTGTACTAAACACAATAGGGCCAAGTACATGCTTCACATACATATCAAAATTGGGAGTGCCTTCTGGAGGCGCCGGCTGAGCTTCTTCCAATCGAGCATCTGCAGAACAACAGCGGCAGCACAAAGAAGTCAATTTGCTGACACTAGGCATTTTCAAACATTCACTATTTTATGCCTGACAAAACAAATGCAAATACTTCCTATCCCAAGACGGTCCTTAGACCGCACCAAATACAAACCAAAAATGGTACCATATCCACAAAGAACCAAAACAAACTCACCTGATATATGCAGATCAAAGCAAATCGATTCTCCACTGCCGACTCTTCAGACCAAACAGTCAGATCCACGGGCTTTGCCATTCAGGACTCCAGTCGGGAAGACCACTGGGCGAGGCACCATCCGACCGGACAGAAGGGGCAGCTGCGAGTATCAGAAACTCTTCGTGCAGGGATCCCTGATCCCTCCGTCCGACTCGACAATAGCCTCAATCTCCCCCCCATCCGCGGAAGGGGAAGGGGATGGGTCACTCACCCTAAGGAGTCCCTGTTCGGGCGCCAACTGAAGGAAGTGGCCCGATTCGAGTCACTCGGGTCACCAATGACCACCTCTCAGCCTTCCACTAAAATGAAGAGTCGGTCAGACAGTAGAGATTACAAACCAATAACAGTTTATTCAGAGTACACTCAGAGCGGAGCCCAATCTGCCCAGTTGCTTAGGAGTGCTGCAGAGGGACTGACATCAGCAAGCATAACAATACATTATGTACATTTCAGAGTCAATGAAAACTCGCCCACCATGGAATTTTCCAGAGAGATGCAGCTGGACAGTAAATTACAAAGGAGTAAGTTTCGGTTATGAGGCCAGGCACACATTATCTACTATTCAAGGTCCCTCTGCCTGTGCCCGCCGCTAGACAAGTGGGAGAAGGCTTACATCTAAAGGAAAGGTATGCGTTAATAAGAACAGTGCATTCATTAGTGTGGCAGAACTCAGCTCCGAAGAAACATAACCTAGAGAAGGCCGTTTCTCGGAAATGGCAAAGAATTAGTTTCGATCATGATACAAAATGGCGTCTGTACACAAAATGGTGCCGTAAATGCTAACTTACGTAAAACACTGCAAGAGCATAATTGTTATTCCTACAACATGAATATTTCTATTCTAACAGGCCCTCCTTTTAGCATCAGCTAAAACATTTTCTAACAACAACAAGGAAAATATTAAACCAGGAAAACAGGAGACCATGAGTAAAACTCCTTATGAGCATTCCATATTCTCAGTATCGGGAAAGGAGACTGTAAGGAGGGAAGAATTCTCAAAAATGCCCTCATCTATCTGCATGAGGTCGTCTATCTCTTTCTGTACCATAATTGCAGCGTTGGTATCATGAATCGATATTTTTCTTTTATGGGTGAGCATAGTGGTGCAATAGAAGCAATAGAAGGGAAGGCACTGAATAAGAGCACAACAAAGCACCAATATCACAATCAGATAAATCACTTTTTCAAGAATCCAGCCCCAGCCACCAAAAAGAGTCCAACTCCAATTCCCACTTTCCATTCCCTTAACATTCTCAAGGATATCTAATATGTGTTTGGTAATATTCTTTTCCATATTTTTGATCCCGACTACACACTGGTCTCCCACTACCGTGCATACACCACCACTCTTGGCTAGGATGAAATCAACTGTGTATCTAGTCTGTTCAGAATATATCCACATATTTTCCAACTGAGTGGTGATGTCGCGTAAAGCTGCCACAGTAGTATTAGATTATATTTGTAACTTGCACCCAAAATATTCTCTAGCTTTCTCAGCCCGGGCCATAGAGGTACCACCCAAAGTAAAAATTAGAAGAAAGGATGTATCCAAAGGTGATCCCATTACTATAGTTATTGACCTCTAAATCGGTCACTCCCGCAGAGAATTCTTTGGTCAGAGTCCTCTTAACCCAACGGACATTAGGCCTAGCATATTTACAGGGCACACCTTAGGGCAACACCATCCCAAGAACGACATCATCGATACCATTATGAACGTTAGAATAAGTACCATTAGACAGAAAGTAAAATCCCGGGTGTGCATAAATCGGTCCTTCGTAATCTACTGCAGCATATCTGATGCTCATTCCAAACGTACTCGGATCTTCATCATTCACCAGGGGCATTGTATTTTTGAACAGCACTATTCCAGAACAATTGATATACAAAGAAGTGCCCGTACTATTCACGATAGGGAAACAAGCAGGGTAATAACCAGCCTCCTGAGTAACTATCAATTCCTTATAATGCCAACCCTCCAGTGTGACATTCTGTTCTTCCACATAGAAGTTGTCGCAATATGTGTTGTTATTACACCCTGGATAACCCATCCCCAGTGGCTTTCTATAATATAAACAGGGACCTGGATAGCCAAAACCAAACACTCCCTTCACTTCTGTAAATTGCGGTGGACGAGTATAAGTATAATTCACAAGAGATAATGGGTATGCAGTCCTTAAACTAGTGACGGACTCAGTGGGGTAACAAGCGGTCCCTTCTCCAAAGAATCTCTTGGGTGTATCTAGAAACACATTACTCAGGGCTGTCCTCTTCTTCCTTGATGGGGAAATAACTTTAACCTTGGTACGTAAAGGCACATCTTGATCATTTTCCAAAACCCATGACACCCCACACAATATTATTAGCTTTAAAACCACAAGAGCAACACATGTTATTTTCTGTTTGCTGGTCCACACCATATTATGCTGGGCAACAAGAATCACTGGCTGCTCTTCCTCAGCAACCAATCTACCAAAAGGATGCATAACAAATGATGAAATGGGGGCAAAATGCGAAAAAATATATAGTTCCCAGTGTCCGTCAGAGCCTCACTGGTACAGGCTCCTAATGTCCATCAATACGTTGGCGCTCTTGAGCACCAGTGGTGGAGCTTGCTGTCCTAAGCTTGTATCCCACATCGGTCAAGATGGTATACCTTTAGGGTATACTTCGGTCTTCCCTATCTAATATTCAGACAACTAAAATGAAGTACGTAGAAATCCCTCACTAATCTCAACTAATGCCGTTGGTACTAGGCTTCAGTACAACTTATCTTACACAGTCCATCCCTAATCTCTTTTCTCCTTAGATGCAGTTTCCCTTAGCCAAGGTCCAAAATTGTACCTGGTAGCCCCAGGCACCATTTGATCCGTGAATAAAGGCTCTTGGATAGCTCGTATTTCTGGAGGAACAGCCTAGTTCAGCACATCTGCATTTTCCTTATCCGCCTGCCTCCACGTTAGCTGGGCATCGCTGAATGGGACGAACCGAGGCACCTGCTTGCACTCTGAGTCCCCGATGCCGTCCTTAGCCCACTGATCGTAGGGTAGAGGTAAAGGAATGCTCCGACAGTGGTTTGCATGAACCCAGTTCTTACGGCCAGCAACCTTCACAGCAGTACATGTCACCAATAAAACATGTTCAGGCCCCTTCCATCGCAGCTCCAAACTTTTCTTCCTCTGAAAGTTGCGTAATAGGACGTAATCTCCGGGATGGATATCGTGGCTGGGTCCCTCTGGTGTAGAAGGTAGGGACTCATGCACCTGTTGTTGAATAGAACGTTAATTCTCTGTTAACTGGCCAAGATAATCAAGCAATTCAGGGTACTCAATATCGGAAAATCTACGAGGACGCGGGACGCCCCAGACATTTTCCGGGCGTCCAAACAGGACCTTGTAAGGAGACAATCTTGTCCTAGAATGTGCTGTGCTCTTGTCTACAAAGAGCTAACAGTAAAGCATCTGGCCACTTTAACCATGTAGTCTCTTGTATTTTCAATTTAAGAGTACCATTGTACTTCTCAACCAAACCCGCTGACTGTGGATGATTAGCAGCATGGAATTTCTGCTTCACATGAAGACCCTCACACATCAATTGAATCACTTTTCCATTAAAATGACTTCCGTTGTCACTCCAGATAACTCGGGGCAAGCCGAAACGAGGAAAGAACTCCTTCAGAAGTACCTTTGCAGTCGTATTGGCTGTATTATCTTTAGTGGGATAAGCCTCAACCCATTTACTGAATGCACATACAACCACCAAAACATACTTCAGATTATTGCATCTCTCCAATTCAATATAGTCCATTTGAAGGACTTCAAAAGGAAAAGTGGGTGGTGCAAAATTACCGGGTGGTGTGGGGGTACCCTTCCCTGGATTATGCATCATGCAGACCATACAATATTTAACCAAATGTGCAGCTGTCTTAGAGATATTGTCATTCTACCATACAGGGTCTAACAATTTACAAATGCCTTTTGCACTTATATGAGCTGGGCCATGCGCCATAGTAACCACAGGAAGAACATATGCATCTGGTAACATCCATTTCTGTTTCCCCGATTTATCAATTCAACACCCTTCCTCATTTAACTGTGCTGTACTTTCCTGCCATTCCTCTAATTCTTCCATGGTGGCTTCACTTTGTATCTCCTTTACACTCTCAAGGGTATTTTCAAACATGACAACTTCAGAGACTCACCTAGCTGGACCTGCTACAAACATGGGTTTCATCTTTGTTCGGGTTTTCTTTAGCTGTCTGATCTGCAAAAGCATTTCCTCTACCCACGTCATCAGTAACCTTCCTGTGGGCACTACACTTGATTATGGCCAACTTCTTGGGGAGCGTTAAAGTGGACAAAAGCCTCAATATGAGGTGCCCTTTCTCTGCCCAGATTCGCCCAATGTTATGCGCGACCCTGAAGGCATACTGGCTGTCAGTATAGATATTGACAACCAGTCCCTCGCTCAATTCGCAAGCTCGAAAAAGAGCACCAAAATCAGCGGCTTGAGCCGACTGATAGGGGACCCGTGATGTCTCTACCACTGTGCGCAACGAAGTGATAGCGTAATCTGAAGTTGTAGTGCCATCTGGTAACTTAAAACAAGAGCCACCGACATATAGTTCTCCTTGGGGGTCAGATAAGGTAACATCAGTCAGGTCTACCCGTCCTTTTGTCTCTTCTTCTGTCCGGAAGATACAATCATGTTTGTCAACTGCATCATTCTCAGAAGGGTGGGGTAGTAACGTGGCTGGATTCAGAGTAGCACATCTTTTAATTGTAATGTGTGTAGCAACAATGTCAATTCATAGCTGGTAAGACGTGCACTGGTGAGGTGCTGTGTCTTTGTCTTATTCACAAGTGTATCCGCAGCATGGGGTACCATAACTGTGAGGTCAGTATCAAGCACGAGTCCAGCCGATTGTCTGATTGAAGTGGCCACAGCCGCGACCGCTCTTAGACAACTCGGGAGGGCTCTCGCGACAGGATCAAGCACAGCAGAGAAATAGGCACACTGCTGTTACTTATCCCCAAATTTTTTGTGTTAGGACAGAAAGCGCGCAACCAGCCATCTCGTGGACATAATGCACAAACGGCTTGCCATAGTTAGGTGTACCAAGCACTGGAGTCGAACAAAGCGCAGTTTTCAATTGCTCAAAAGACTGCTGACATTCGGACGTCCAAGGCAAAGGTTCATGCACTTCTTTCGTTGTTAATACAAGCAAAGCTTTGATTAGTAACAAGTAGTTTGGGATCCACTGGCGACAGTAGGAAGTAATAACTATAAATGCGCGTACATCTTTTTGAGTTTGTGGAATAGGCATTTTAACAATGGTACTGATGCGCTCAAGAGTAAACTTCCGACTTTCCTTCGACAGTAGGTGGCCTAAGTAGGTGACCTCCTGTCGATAATACTGAAATTTAGAAAGGGAAACCTTGTGTCCTTGATGGGCCAAATGCAATAATAATTTAACAGTACTATCTCTACAACCCTGTTCCATATCAGAAGCTATGTGGAGAACATCAACATACTGCACCAATACATTACCTGAGGGAATCGACAAGGAATCCAACTGACCTTTTAATGCTTGACTATAGATACTAGGACTCTCTGTATAGCCCTGAGGAGCGCGGCAGAATCTAAAGCTCCTACCAGCCAGTGTGAACCCAAACAAATATCTACTGTCTCGATGGATAGGAATACTAAAGAAAGCCTTTTTCAAGTCAATAACAGAGAAACATTTAGCATAGAAGGAATCATTGTCAAAAGCGCAGTAATATCAGGAACCACAGGGCACTGTGGAACCACTATTTTGTTAACTTCGCGCAGATCAATCACAAACTGATAAACATCATCAGCGTCCTCAGAGGAACCTGAGGGTGCCCTTTTAAGTATCAGAAGAATAGGACTATTACAAATATTGCCAGACGCTTCCTCAACGACTACCTTTTGTATCAAATCCTGGATAATCTGAAGGTTCTCCTGCCTGCGGTATCTTATACTGAGGAATACGAGGCAAAACAGCATTCTCTTTGACTTGTTTAGAAACTGGTGGTATATGCAACAGTCCTACGTCCGTGTCACCCGTGGCCCATAGAGTGGGTGGGATATCAACAAATTCAGCTGGAAGGGGTGCATCCTGAGACAAACATTGTTTAGTACTCGCATCCGGAGCCATCGTAATATAGACACCCGCAGGAGAGCAATAGATTGTAGCATACAACTTCTTCAACAGATCCAAACCCATCAGATCCTCACCTTAGTTGGTTGTCAACAAAAACGGAGACTCCACAGTCAATGCAAGGGGGCGGGAAATGGGGCTTACAACCAGGACACCTGAAAAATCTACCAAAACATTATTATGGCCAGACAGGGCTGCCCCAGGGACCATATGTCGAGAAACAGAACTTTTCGTCGCACCTGTGTCCACCAAAAATTTCTTAGTCGAGCCTTTCAAATCTGCTGTGACATAAGGACCACGCTGATCTACAGGTATTGGAACTGGTCCCTCTCCCTGTCCTTGGCTGTCCTAGCTATAGGACATACCTGTCGCCTCTTCCATATCATAATCATCATGATAATACTGGCCATCTCGAGGATCATCAAAGTAGTTATTTTCAGAACGACCCTGTGAAGCAGTAGCATTCTGAGCTCTCTCTGTCCCACGACCCCTTCCACCAGAACCTCACCCTCTAGGAGCTGCAACTTTCTGTAAAAGCACAGGGCACTGGCTACGTCAATGACCCTCCTCCTAACAGTATGCACACTGATTTGGCTCTAAAGGTGTCGTTGAAGGTTGTCTACTGGTATGTGGAAACTGTCTAGAAGGACCACCCCGTCCCCTATTATTTCCCCGAAACGCTTGCTGTAACAACACCTTTGTCTTTAAATCCTTGTGTTTCTTATCAGTCCTATCCTTTTCCTCCTGATTTCGATGTTCATAGTACTGAGCCATATTCAAAATAACAGAGGGGGGAAGAGGTGGACCAAGTACTCTCAGACGCCTGTAAACGAGTCGCAATTTCAGGAAGAAGATTAGAAACAAATCTATCAACAAACAAACAAACCCCTCCCTCAATATACATATCCTGCCCACTGTAGTCCAAAAACGTATCTTCGAACCGAGTAAAAAATCAGACACACTTTCATCCTTCTTCTGTCGACAAGCCGTCAGTTTATCCCAGCTTACCTTCTTAGGCAAATAAGGGAATGCATATATGTAATAATGCGACCTGGCAAAGCTAATATCTTGGCTCAGGGTATATCACCTGGCTTCCATTCCTGATCCCATCCCTTAATCACATCCCATGTACCACCCAACTCTGCAACATAATTTTGAGTATGAACCTGTCTCCAAACATCAACCAGAATGAGAAGACCAAAGAACAGTTCAATATCAGCAAGAGTCATTACAGTAGAAGAGGCATTCTCTGTCAAT
Source organism: Calotriton arnoldi (assembly GCA_963921515.1). Taxonomy (NCBI): domain Eukaryota; kingdom Metazoa; phylum Chordata; class Amphibia; order Caudata; family Salamandridae; genus Calotriton; species Calotriton arnoldi. The sequence continues at coordinate 128,193 of CAWUFW010016988.1, forward strand.
TCTTTATAATAAGCTGTAGGATTCTTCCTAGGATCAGGCAAATGAGCCTTAAGGGCCAGAACCTAACTTCTTTTCCCTGGAGTATAAACCCATTGTTCCTGAAAACAGGCCGCTACAGCCGTTCTAGTAACATTACCACGCTGATCCGTTATCGCAGTGATTTGTGGGTGATATATAGGATGGACCTCGCGCATCGTAAACTGAGATACCTGAGTAGGGCTCCTCTCATGTAATCTACCCCTGTAAGCAACTAAAGTTGTAACATTCCCAAATACTAGGCCTGGTTCCAGATCAGCAGCATACACACAATCTCTAATATCAAATAAAAGGCGCTTTGGTCCCAATGTGTTGTTGCCAAAGACTAATCAATGTAGCAGACATACGCTTAAGGGCATGCTGCTGCATAAAGGGTTCAAAATCTTGCATGACTTCCCAAACATCTTCCACACTATAAATCACATTACGAGCCCACTGCGCAGCCTGGTCAGCTATTACTTGTTTCTCTTCATCCCCCACCCCAGATCGCACTAACGGGCCTATTCGCTCCTTGAATTTCGTCCATTCTCTATCCTCAAATCCGCGTACTGGCGTCTCAACATTCAAAGGTGTTGGAGGATGAAAAACCATGGAAGAAGAGACAACAGAAGTGACAGGTACAATTGTCGCTGTTGCTTGCACCGGAGGAGAGAGAACAGAGAATACAGGAGTCGAAACAGTAGATGTGCTGAGTGTCACAGTTGCCAAAGACGGCGAGGGTAAAGAAGGAGCGGGAGGTGCCGTAGCCACAGCCGTCGAAACAACAGACGTGGATACAGGAACAGCCAAAACAGATGTAACAGGCTGCTGTGACTGTAAGGAAATAGCAGGATTGATCCTCTTTGGGGCATAAAGGGGTGGGGGTCGAGTATCTAACAATTCCTCTACAAAAGTATCATCTTCTTCTTTGGTCAAATAAGATTTATCTATATGCAACCAAAATCTCCTATCTTCACATTCAATTCCAGACTTGTTTTTCTCTATCATATGCCACAGCTTTCTGTGTCAATGTTTGCATTTTCCCCTTCCATGCATCTCTCTCCATCTTTAACCGTCTCTGTCTAGCCTCCTTCTGCCAAGTTCAGAGAGAATCAATCATAGACTGTCTACTTCTATTCTTAAATAATTGCTCCTATTAAAACCCAATTTTTTGTTCATGAAAAGTGCCCGTCAACGGCCATTGCAATTCAGCATTGTCCCTCGTGTATTTGTGCCATAATGTACTAAACATAATAGGGCCAAGACCATGCTTCACATACATATCAATATTAGGGCTGCCTTCAGGAGGCACCGGCTGAGCTTCTTCCAATCGAGCATCTGCAGAACAACAACGACAACACGAATACAAGATTTTACTAAGACTAGGCATTTTAACAGGAAAACAAGGGGCATATTATCAACGAGGCGATAAACAATTATCGCCGCTTTTGCGTCCGTTTTAGGACGAAAAGCGGCGATAATTTTATCACCTAATCAGCAAGGTCACGCTATCGCGTGAATCCTTGCATTATCGCCCTTTCCCCCAACGCCCATCTTTGCATCTCTAATGAGATGCAAAGTGGGCGTTACTGGGTGTACCCCGGATGGACTACGTTGCAAATATCGCTGATGTTCACATCGTGATATTTACAAGGCAGCCCACATGATTTTAGCAGAGGTCAGATTTTGGCGAAAACTACCGTTTTCGCCAAAATCTAACGTCTGCTAAAATCCTGACTTAGCCATCCCTAACATAGGGGGTGGATTCTGCTGATACGACCATAGGGTCGTATCAGCAAGGTTATCGCCGTTTTGCAGGGAACATCGCTGGAAAACCAGCGATGTTCCCTGCAAAACGGCGATAACCTCGCTATCTCTGGAATTTTTATCGCCCTGGAGAAATGCGTTGTCAATAACGCGCTACCAGGGCGATAATTTCCAGAGATAGCCTGCGATAGGACTATTATCGCTAAGCACGGCCCGCGATAATTATCGCTGGCCGTTGATAATATGCCCCCAAGTTCGTTATTTTGACCAGCAAAGTAGTTGCAAATACTTTTATCAAAAACGGTTCTCAGACCGTACCAAACTCAAACCACAATGGTACCATATCCACAAAGAACCAAAAGAAACTAACCTGATATGAGTAGCACTAATGGACCAATTCTCTGCTGCCGACTATTCAGACCAACGGTCAGATCCAAGGGTTTCGCCATTCAGGATTCCAGTCGGGATGACCACTGGGCGAGGCACCGTCCGGCAGGACAGAAGGGGCAGCTGCAAGCAAATAATACTCTTCATGCAGGGATCCCTGAGCCGTCAGTCCGACCCGACGATGTCCTCAGCCTCCCCTCCGTCTGCGGAAAGGGAACGGATCAATCACCCGAAGGAGTCCCTGTTCGGGTGCCAACTGAAGGAAGTGGCCCTATTAGGGTCACCCGGGTCGCTAATGACCACCTCTCAGCCTTCCATACCAAATGAAGAGTCGGTCAGACAGTAGAGAATACAAACCAATAACTGTTTATTCATATACACTCAGAGTGGAGCCCAGTCTGCCCAGTCGCTAGGAGTGCTGCAGAGGGACTAAAATCGACAAGCATGAAGATACATTATGTGTGTTTCGTAACTGGGCTAAAACACGCCCATAGTGGAATTTTCCAGGCAGGTGCTGCTAAGCAATGGAAGACAAAAAAAAACGGTCTCAGCACTCGTATCTTACGCAAAGTTGCAAAGACCAAGGTTGTTCTATTCGGGCCCGCCACCAGACAAGTGGGAGAGGGCCTCTATCTAGAGAGACAGGTAGGCGCTAATATGAACAGTCTATTCATTAGTGAAGCAAAACCTAACATTGCAGAAACGAAACATAACAGAGGCCTTTTCTCAGAAATAGCAAAGGATTACTTTCGATCATGATTCAAAATGGCGCCTGTACAGAAAATGGTGCAGCGAATGCTAACTTTACATGGGCAATGCACAAACATGAACATTTCTATTCTAACAATACCGAATCGCAAACCCAAATTGCGATTCTGTAACATGTTACCGAATCGCGATTTGGGTTTGATACATGTGAAAACCCTTATTTGTGTTCACAAACGAATGGTTGATACATGTGGCCCTTAGTTGTTACCGCAGGTGTTTGTTTGAGAACACTACTATTGTTGAAAACGTCTATGATTTCACTGAGGCAGTACCGCTGGACAGCGCCCCCTGTATTTAAATTTTTTCAGCATCCCCGTACGTACTTCTACCCACTGGAAATTACATCTCTTGTCTGCATAGGCGCTAGGCAGAACAAAGTGCCAGTGAGCCTTGCATCTCAGCCCCTGAATATGTCCTAGACCTTGAAAGTGAGTGGAGCCACCCTTTACCTCCAACCAGGGTTCCAGGGTTCCATTCATAATAGAATGAGTGCCATTGTCAAAAGCTCTGCTTAGAAGCCCGCGTCCAGTGCTATTAAATGTAGACACACCATACACCAAGGCTGCGTAGTGAATCCACCTCACGCCTCTTTAATCCATTACCAGAAACTCCCTGTCCCTTTATCTCACTCTTGCAGGTCTCTTCTTTCTCCTTTTGTGACAGTTTTTCTGTCATTCTCTTCTTCCCTCTTTCTACTTTGTTTATTTTTCATTCTCTTGCTCAAGTCCCGGGCCCCAAAAACAAGGGCCGGTGGGCACCACAGACAACCACCTTCTCAAATTAAGCACTGACTCCCACTCTCCTAAGTGGACTCACAAAGTGATGCCCAGAGGACATCTAACTGTACTCGGTTCCATAGGAATCTGTTAGAATCGGTAAATTCCCACAGAATCCGACTTATGGAAAAGTACACTATTTTGTCTTCTCATAGGTACTTCCGATTCAAGCCTACTGGCACAAAGAAAAGGCTCATTTTTGCAGCATTGGTGCATAGAAGACAATAAACGTGAGATATTTTCTCAAAATATCATTAATTTATTTACTTTTGAGAGATAATGAAATAATTATGATACAGATAACATGAGAACATATATTGGTTTATTTCAAAATGTGAAAAACAACATGAATATTTATAAAACTAAAATGATACTTTTGAAACACAAAAGAAGCAATTTATACTTCGGAAATGAAATGCTTTTGTTTTCAAAATACATGACAGCTATGAATATTGCATGCATCATGTTATCATCAAAGAGCTCGGCATCTCACCGCACTTCCATTGAAGATAACAAATTACCCAATAAAAAATAAATCCCTCATTCAATGCCTACCTACACTTCTACAGATGTAAGTTGCTTAACTGGGTGTTTGTATGTATGTATATGATGTTTCTATAATGCGAACCTAGCCGAAAGTCAGCCGAGCACTTTACATGGAGAAGGCAAGTTTAGAGCCAAGGAGTAATAGGAGAGGAAGCTGAGTAATGGATGGTTAATTCATGGTGTTATAGGATGAATCCACAACTTTTTCCTAAGTTGGAGAAGCGCTTGGGGCTTCTCCAACTTAGGAAAATGACCTGTTGTCTTGTTTTTTCTTTTTTACACATCTTTCTTTGCAGTCTGATAGTGTCATGGCTGTGCCACGTCTCTGACCCCCCCCCCCTCTTTTAAAGATTATACCCTTGCTAATATGGAATGTATAGCCTGTAAAAGCTCAGTGGACTTCGGCACGATTCAGCCACTGGGCTCTGTTTTAGATCTTGTACTAAATTGCTTGAATAAATACTGAAAGCAATCATGCTACAAGTAAATAGATTTTGCCAAAAATGTGTGGACTCTGGGAAAGGTTCACAAAGCTGCAGTGAGGTTTCTTAATTCACAAACCTTGCATCAGGGTGTTAGGACCCAAAAGCTAGGGCACTTGGAACCAGTTGGGCCTCTTGTTGAGTATCTGGACTAGGCCTGGGCGGTAAATTCCGTTCCGCTCGCGGAATTTGGGTAATTTTGCGTTCCACGGAGAACGCGGAATTGCCAAAAATTCCGCGATCCGCAGGTTCGCTGAATTTTTTGCTTGTTCGCGCTTTCAAAGTGCGTGTTCGCGAGATATTTCCCCCCGAGCACGCAAACAGCGTTCGCGAACAGGAAAAAAGCATCGCGAACGGGCAGAACAAGCAATTCCGCGTGTTCGCGGAACTTTTGCGTGCTCGCGGAGATTATTTACCGTTTCGCGGAACTTTGCGTAACGCGACTACGCAAATTCCGCCCACCCCTAAAATTTCTGGACCAGGGACTGCAGTTGAGAACCATCTTTTGAAGTCCAACAAGTATCTTGGGTAAACAAACCATATTGGGGTTTGGACACCCCCCAAACAATAAAAAAAATATATATATACATATATATATATATATATATATATATATATATATATATCACTGAAAAAACCATAGGTTTTACAGACGTTACATTTAGAAATTAGCATTTAAAAAACCTTTGAAATTCATTGAAAAAACCATAGGTTTCAGGGACGTTATAGTTAGTTGGACATTTCACTCATACAAAACCATAGAAATTCCACCGTTATAGTTAGTTCAGCTAACTATAACTCGCGCCCACAATGCACTGCTGATGACGTCACATATTACATCATTCATGACATGGTCAGTGACATCACTGATGACATCTCAAATGACATCACTGATGACATCACTGATGACATCATCCAGTGACTGTTTGTTTCTGTAAAATTTATATTTGTTTTATATATATGCCAAGCTGTATTGAAGAATGAGTGGTTGTATAAGTGTCTGTATGGAGGATTTACTAGGTACGTGACTGACTGTATAAGTGAGTGATTAAATGTGTCTTACTGAACGCATAGGTTAGTGACTAAACTGTGTGAAATTCTGTATTAGTCTGTCTGTTGTTGTGTAAGCTGCTGCATGGGTTGGTGAGTAGCTGCATGAGTGTCTATATGACTTATTGATTGCTTGCCTGAGTATTTGTATGGCTGCCTGAGTGTGTATGTGTGTGTGGGTGGGAGGTGTGTAACTCTGTGCATAGATGTGTGAGTGGTTGATTCACTGGGCGTATGGCTTCAAGAGTGCATGTGGAAACAGCTGTATGGGTGGGTGAGTGTGTGTATGGGTGTGTTGGTGAGTGAATGGATGTTTCAGTGGTACATGTGCAATTAACTACATATGTAAAAGGCAGTATATGTGAGTGATGGTGTATATAAATAACTATATGTGAGAGTCAGTAATTGTGAGAGTGGCTGCATGGATAAGTGTGTATTTGTATCAGTGATTCTATAACAGAGTAATTATGTGTTAGTATCTGTATGAATAAGTGAGCTGGTGTCTGTATAACTGTATAGGTTAGTAAATGGAAGTATGATTGATTCTTTGCATGACTGACTAGCTGTGTGAGTAACTCTGGATATGTGGCAGTGTGTGAGTGTCTGTATAGGTGTATGAGTGCATATGATAGTGTTGTATTGATGAGTGACTACATGTATGAGTGACTGTATGGGTGAATGAGTGGATGTGTGTGTAGACCTAGGAACCAGTCAATGCGTATTTAGTAACTGGTATTGATGTGTCTATTTTTTCGAAATTGGTAGTCTGTATTTTAGAGTGGGTGTATCAAAGGTTATATTCAGGTGTGAGGAGGTGCATCAGATTTTCACGTGGATGATGTCATCAGTGATGTCATCAGTGATGTCATTTGAGATGTCATCAGTGATGTCATCAGTGATGTCACTGACCATGTCATGAATGATGTAATATGTGACGTCATCAGCAGTGTATTGCGGGGCGCGAGTTATAGTTAGCTGAACTAACTATAACGGTGGACTTTCTATGGTTTTGTATGAGTGAAATGTCCAACTAACTATAACGTCCCTGAAACCTATGGTTTTTTCAGTGAATTTCAAAGGTTTTTTAGATGCTAATTTCTAACTATAACGTCTGTAAAACCTATGGTTTTTTCAGTGAATTTCTAAGGTTTTTTAAATGCTAATTTCTAACTATAACGTCTGTAAAACCTATGGTTTTTTCAGTGAATTTCTAAGGTTTTTAAATGCTAATTTCTAACTATAACGTCTGTAAAACCTATGGTTTTTTCAGTGAATCTCTAAGGTTTTTTAAATGCTAATTTCTAACTATAACGTCTGTAAAACCTATGGTTTTTTTCAGTGAATTTCGAAGGTTTTTAAATATTAAACTACTATTCTGCTATTTGTCATTAGTAATGTTTTTTCTAACTTTTCCACTACAGAAAAGAAAAGAAACTGTAAAACTGTTGTGTAATGTAATATATTTCAGAAATTACAGTGTTACTTATCAAATAATACAACATAATTTAACATTTTGAAAACATATTTTTGTCCCTTTTTCTGCTGTTTTCAGATTCTACTTAACTTCACTATTCACAGTGATGTCAGTGTAGTATCATCATAAACAGCTGGGGAAAAAAACAATCAACTAGATTGTTAAAAAAAAAACAAATGACTAATTCTTGCAACCACAATACAAAATCAACACAAATAACACATTCAATACTATTTCCAATTTTTAAATCTTACCTTTACTCTGTAGTTTCTGTTCACATTTTTCCCCAAGGCCAAATAATGTGTAGAATTTTTTTTTCGAAATCATCCAGTATAAATTCCTTAAAGCATCTTCCCATTTTCCCTCTAGGCCGAAAAATGTATCTAAAATTTTTGCTTAAGAAATATCAAGTGTGAGTTGGGTAATTCATTAGGCAATCTCGATTTTATTTCCAAGTGTGTATCGTTGCAGTGACTCCAACCATTATTACATTTTAAATATACAGTATAATGTCCACATGTGGTAGTAGCTCCAGCATGGAAAACAATAGCCAGTGTTGCGAATGTTCTTCCAAAAATAGATACTTGACTAGCAACAATTTTTTTTATTTTTGTTTCCACTTTTCTTCCATTTGGTCTACAGCGTTGTAGCATTAAAATTACGGGGCATATCTACGAGGACGGCGATAAGTCAACGCAAAGCGCGCTTAGCGCTTTTCTACTTATCGCCGTCTATCGCTTGATTATATCGCCCTGGTAGCGCGTTATCTACAACACATTTTCCCAGGGCGATATAATTACCAGCGATAGCGGGGGAAATCGCCGTTTTACAGGGAACATCGCTGGTTTTCCAGCGATGTTCCCTGCAAAACGGCGATAACCTTGCTGATACGACCCTGTGGTCGTATCAGCACAATCCACCCCCATATTAGGTATGCCTAAGTCTGCATTTTAGCAGACGTTAGTTTTTGGCGAAAACAGCGGTTTTCGCACAAAACTAACGTCTGCTAAAATGCGTTGGCAGCCTTGTAAATATCGCGATGTGCACATCAGCGATATTTACAAGGTTGTACTGCCCAGTGACGCCCACTTTGCATCTCATTAGAGATGCAAAGGGAGACGTCGGGTAAAAGGGTGCTAACATGCGCAAATGCATGTTAGCACCCTCTTGTTAATAGGGCGATAGTTTTATCTCAGCTTTTTTGGCTTTAAAAGCCAAAAAAGCGGAGATAAAGCCCTTGTAGATATGCCCCTACATATTTTCCATATCTTTCTAGGCATAATGTAGATAACATTTCTGATTGACAACGAGAACATTTTATATCATGATTTGCTACTTTTACTAATTTCAGAAAAGGTACAGATTTGCAGTCAGGTATTGTTAAATATAGAAATCGTTCTCTGTCAACTATAGTACTAGAAGTTATTGAACACTGTTCACATTTGTGATCCCATTTGTAACTGAGTCCAAATAAACTCTCAATCTGGATTCCTTCATCTTCTAATACTCCAAGCATAACCATCAGAAACTCTTGTGCATCTTGTTGTATATTAGGACTGAACGTTAAACATCCAGTACATGTATCCAAGAGTTGTCGAATACCAGAAGCAGTATGGATCTTACTTCTGTCAGTTCTCAATTGTTCAAATAAAGTATAAAGTGCAGAACATAATCTTTTTTCCTGACTTTCCATAATTTCACCATACAGATCTTCTAGATAAAATATAACGTTTAGAATAACATTCCCATAGCAGTTGACACCAGAAGCATTTTCTAATTGGTATCCCACATCATCACTTGTTTCTATTTTCTGTTTCTTTGCATCTTTTCTTTTCTCTTGAATTTTTTTCTGCTTTTCAATCACACTTGATTCATCAACATGTTTGCGTTTTGAACACACAGCACGTTTTTCATAAATAGGATATTCACCTAAAGTTGGTGCATAAAGTCTTCTTAAACGATTATATTCTCTTACATAATTTACATCAGCACTAACCTTGTTTTCATCGAAATCAATTAAATACAAACCAGACAATGTTCTAACTTGAGATAATACAACGTATGCCATTCCCTCTTTAAACACAGTTCTTCCAACATTTACTAAAGCATTATCTACACTTAAACCTTGACATTTATAATGGTTATTGCATATGCTAAACAGAAAGGAAACTGTTTTCTACGAACATACAAGTCTTTTACCAGCAAAAAACATACAGCACAACGCCCAATTTGTTTCACCTCTGCAATCTGATCAAATTTAATTTTCAAGAATTCAATTGCATTTCTGTTTTGATATTTTACAAATTCAACAACTTTCCCTATTGCTCCATTCACTAAACCTTGTTCTATATTCAAATTACGCCTCAAAATTACCCGACAGTTTATACATACATCTAAATTTTTTTCTAAGCCAGCATTTTTTGATACAGACTTTTCCAAAGAATCCAATTTAGTCTGTAGTTTATTTGAAAGAAGAATTGTTATTCCTTGTTGCTCGATTTTATCAATAGCTTCAATGTGAACTATTTCTTGATTTTCCAATTTCAGAAGCTCTTGATTAAATGTATAACACTCTTCCAGTGTAGGCATTAAGCAAAGTATTGACTTTTTTCTGCAATGTTCTTGTACAGTACTCCTGCTGGTGTGTTTTCAGTTGTAAACAAGTTCTTTAGTAGACGACTTTGTAAAGCTTGTTTACCATGTTTGCTTAGAACACCAATTCTTACATCTTTCAGAATATTTCCATAATCTTCATCACTTGCTTGTCGCATATTCTGAGTGAGTTCTTTATATTCAAAATTTACCCAGAGATTCACATTTCCAATACTTCCCAAAGATTTCCTAGTGTCTTCATGTAGAAGAGTTTTAAAGACTGGTTCTCCTTTTACAGGAGTTAGTTGTAGCAGATCTCCAAATACAATTAAATGTTTTCCTCCAAAGAGAACGTCGTAATCTGTTTTTAATACCTGTTGCATTCTTAAATGCACGAAAGCAAGCATTAAGTTTGAGACCATGCTCACCTCATCAATAATTAAAAGTTTCATCTTCTTCAGCACTCTTGACATTTCATAAGAAGCTTCTCCAGACAACTTCTGATATTCTAATTTATTATCATGCTCAACTGGTAACATTAGTAATCTATGCAAAGTAATTCCTTTAACATTGTGCGCAGCTAATCCAGTTGGAGCTGTTACTACACAAGATAAATGTGAACCAGTTGTTTTCTTAAGATAACTGGTCAAAACTTTAATTAAAAAACTTTTACCCGTTCCAGCTTGACCACTGATGTACATCAGAATAGGTTTAAATGATGAACATACACATTCTTTTTTTCATGCAACAAACCATGTTCTATCTGTTCTCTCACTTGTACATATATTTCTTTCTGTTCAATATTTACTTGTTCTTCTAACTTTTCCAATGTAATATTCTCCTCTTGTGCTTGTTGCATTGCAATTTCCACTTCATACATAGCAATCGCTGCTTCATTTTCCACTATTGGTTGTCCAAGTGGATCTTGACTACATGGACCAGAACTTTGACTATCTTGAGAACTTTCATTTGCAACTTCAGCTGTAATAGTCTTTTCCTGTTCAACTTCATCATTCAACATTTTTAAATATGTAAGGAAAATTGAACATGCAATGCTATCTTTACATGCATTAAAAGAATCTTCGTAGCATTCGAAATCTCCAAGTAATTCACTTTCGGTACGCCATGGTTTGAACAGTTGGAGAAGTTCTAAATAGTAAAATTCTCGCTTGTCTGGAGTTTCACAACTAAGGGGCCGATTCCGATCTCGGTCGGAGGCGCACCCAATACCATTCGGTCGGGAAAAAAGCCATGCGAATGCCTGTTTCCCGACCGATCCGTACAGCATACCGAACGAGTAAGTACGATGCGCACAACAGCACAGAGTCCGGCCGAGTCGTACTCACCCAATCCAGGTCCTGTTCTCCGACCGAGGCGAATCCGGAAACGCAGAATCGAGTCGCACGGAAGGGAAAATGCAGCCCCGTCCGGCCGAACAAGTACGATGCGCTTTCCGTACGCTCCGAACCCGTCGCTACGCACGGCACGTCAAAGCATCCGGGAGAGGCGCACATAAGCTCCGATTCGCGCCACAACACGATCCACGGCTACGAGGCGAACACGCCAGCGACGAGGACGACGCGAAGCAACGAGAAAGACGAACGACACGAACCAACCATGAATCCCTTCGTCCCGATCCTACCAATATTCTACATTTACTACCGGAATAGGCACGGACGCGTACGGCGCAGAAGGTAAGGCAGACACCAACCACAAAACACATACAACACGTACACGACACATCACACACACACAGAGGGATGCAGAATTTACTCACACCAGCAACAGCAGCACCATAGGGGCGGGATGCCCATCACCAATGCCACATATGCACACAGGGGCCTGGATGCGCACCACCACCACCACCCCTACCCAGGGGGGGCCGGATGCCAACCACTACTACCACCCTTAGCCAGAGGGGTGCCAGATGCCCACCACCACTACCACCCTTACCCAGGGGGGGCTGGATGCCTACCACTACTACCACCCTTAGCCAGGGGGGTGCCAGATGCCCACTACCACCCTTACCCAGGGGGGCTGGATGCTCACCATTACTACCACCCTTACCCAGGGGGGGCTGGATGCCCACCACTACTACCACCCTTACCAAGGGGGCTGGATGCCTACCACAACTACCACCCTTGCCAGGGGGCTGGATGCCTACCACTACTACCACCCTTAGCCAGGGGGTGCCAGATGCCCACCACCACTACCACCCTTACCCAGGGGGCTGGATGCCTACCACTACTACCACCCTTACCCAGGGGGCTGGATGCCTACCACTACTACCACCCTTAGCCAGGGGGTGCCAGATGCCCACCACCACTACCACCCTTACCTAGGGGGCTGGATGCCTACCACTACTACCACCCTTACCCAGGGGGGCTGGATGCCTACCACTACTATCACCCTAAGCCAGGGGGCTGGATGCCCACCACTACTACCACCCTTGCCCAGGGGGCTGGATGCCTACCACTACTATCACCCTAAGCCAGGGGGTGCCAGATGCCCACCACCACTACCACCCTTACCCAGGGGGCTGGATGCCTACCACTACTACCACCCTTACCCAGGGGGGCTGGATGCCTACCACTACTACCACCCTTAGCCAGGGGGGCTGGATGCCTACAACTACTACCACCCTTAGCCAGGGGTGCCAGATGCCCACCACCACTACCACCCTTACCCAGGGGGCTGGATGCCTACCACTACTACCACCCTTACCCAGGGGGCTGGATGCCTACCACTACTACCACCCTTAGGCAGGGGGTGCCAGATGCCCACCACCACTACCACCCTTACCCAGGGGGCTGGATGCCTACCACTACTACCACCCTTACCCAGGGGGGCTGGATGCCTACCACTACTATCACCCTAAGCCAGGGGGCTGGATGCCTACCACTACTACCACCCTTAGCCATGGGGTGCCAGATGCCCACCACCACTACCACCCTTACCCAGGGGGGCTGGATGCCTACCACTACTATCACCCTAAGCCAGGGGGGCTGGATGCAACCACTACTACCACCCTTACCCAGGGGGGCTGGATGCCTAGCACAACTACCACCCTTACCCGGGGGCTGGATGCCTACCACTACTACCACCCTTACCCAGGGGGCTGGATGCCTACCACTACTACCACCCTTACCCAGGGGGCTGGATGCCTACCACTACTACCACCCTTAGCCAGGGGGTGCCAGATGCCCACCACCACTACCACCCTTACCCAGGGGGCTGGATGCCTACCACTACTACCACCCTTACCCAGGGGGGCTGGATGCCTACCACTACTATCACCCTAAGCCAGGGGGCTGGATGCCCACCACTACTACCACCCTTACCCAGGGGGGCTGGATGCCTACCACTACTATCACCCTAAGCCAGGGGGTGCCAGATGCCCACCACCACTACCACCCTTACCCAGGGGGCTGGATGCCTACCACTACTACCACCCTTACCCAGGGGGGCTGGATGCCTACCACTACTACCACCCTTAGCCAGGGGGCTGGATGCCTACCACTACTACCACCCTTAGCCAGGGGGTGCCAGATGCCCACCACCACTACCACCCTTACCCAGGGGGCTGGATGCCTACCACTACTACCACCCTTACCCAGGGGGCTGGATGCCTACCACTACTACCACCCTTAGGCAGGGGGTGCCAGATGCCCACCACCACTACCACCCTTACCCAGGGGGCTGGATGCCTACCACTACTACCACCCTTACCCAGGGGGCTGGATGCCTACCACTACTATCACCCTAAGCCAGGGGGGCTGGATGCCTACCACTACTACCACCCTTAGCCATGGGGGTGCCAGATGCCCACCACCACTACCACCCTTACCCAGGGGGGGCTGGATGCCTATCACTACTATCACCCTAAGCCAGGGGGGCTGGATGCAACCACTACTACCACCCTTACCCAGGGGGGGCTGGATGCCTACCACTACTACCACCCTTACCCAGGGGGCTGGATGCCTACCACAACTACCACCCTTACCCGGGGGGCTGGATGCCTACCACTACTACCACCCTTAGCCAGGGGGTGCCAGATGCCCACCACCACTACCACCCTTACCCAGGGGGCTGGATGCCTACCACTACTACCACCCTTACCCAGGGGGCTGGATGCCTACCACTACTACCACCCTTAGCCAGGGGGTGCCAGATGCCCACCACCACTACCACCCCTACCCAGGGGGCTGGATGCCTACCACTACTACCACCCTTACCCAGGGGGGCTGGATGCCTACCACTACTATCACCCTAAGCCAGGGGGCTGGATGCCCACCACTACTACCACCATTACCCAGGGGGGCTGGATGCCTACCACTACTATCACCCTAAGCCAGGGGGGTGCCAGATGCCCACCACCACTACCACCCTTACCCAGGGGGGCTGGATGCCTACCACTACTACCACCCTTACCCAGGGGGGGCTGGATGCCTACCACTACTACCACCCTTAGCCAGGGGGGCTGGATGCCTACCACTACTACCACCCTTAGCCAGGGGGTGCCAGATGCCCACCACCACTACCACCCTTACCCAGGGGGCTGGATGCCTACCACTACTACCACCCTTACCCAGGGGGCTGGATGCCTACCACTACTACCACCCTTAGGCAGGGGGTGCCAGATGCCCACCACCACTACCACCCCTACCCAGGGGGCTGGATGCCTACCACTACTACCACCCTTACCCAGGGGGGCTGGATGCCTACCACTACTATCACCCTAAGCCAGGGGGCTGGATGCCTACCACTACTACCACCCTTAGCCATGGGGGTGCCAGATGCCCACCACCACTACCACCCTTACCCAGGGGGGCTGGATGCCTACCACTACTATCACCCTAAGCCAGGGGGGCTGGATGCAACCACTACTACCACCCTTACCCAGGGGGGGCTGGATGCCTACCACTACAACCACCCTTAGCCAGGGGGTGCCAGATGCCCACCACCACTACCACCCTTACCCAGGGGGCTGGATGCCTACCGCTACTACCACCCTTACCCAGGGGGCTGGATGCCTACCACTACTATCACCCTAAGCCAGGGGGCTGGATGCCTACCACTACTACCACCCTTAGCCATGGGGGTGCCAGATGCCCACCACCACCACCACCCTCAGCCAGGGGGGCTGGATGCCTACCACTACTACCACCCTTACCCAGGGGGGCTGGATGCCTACCACTACTATCACCCTAAGCCAGGGGGCTGGATGCCCACCACTACTACCACCCTTACCCAGGGGGGCTGGATGCCTACCACAACTACCACCCTTACCCAGGGGGGGCTGGATGCCTACCACTACTATCACCCTAAGCCAGGGGGGCTGGATGCCCACCACTACTACCACCCTTACCCAGGGGGGCTGGATGCCTACCACAACTACCACCCTTACCCAGGGGGGGCTGGATGCTTACCACTACTATCACCCTAAGCCAGGGGGCTGGATGCCTACCACTACTATCACCCTAAGCCAGGGGGCTGGATGCCCACCACTACTACCACCCTTACCCAGGGGGCTGGATGCCTACCACTACTACCACCCTTAGCCAGGGGGTGCCAGATGCCCACCACCACTACCACCCTTACCCAGGGGGCTGGATGCCTACCACTACTACCACCCTTACCCAGGGGGCTGGATGCCCACCACTACTACCACCCTTACCCAGGGGGCTGGATGCCTGTCACTACTACCACCTCTACCCATGGGGGCTGGATGCCTACCACCAACACCACCCCCACTCATAGGATGGACAATGCATGACACAACCAGCACACCACAACCTAGGGAATGCAAGAAAAAGACATCCCCCAACACCATAACAAGCGTGTGTAGACTGTGTCAAATGCCTACAACACTGAACATGACTTTGAACATACAATGTGACCCCCTATCACATGTGCCACACATATATGTGTGTGGCCCCCACAATGCAAGCAGGCCATGACCATTGTGGCAATGGGGTCCAAA
This sequence comes from Calotriton arnoldi, assembly GCA_963921515.1. Classification (NCBI taxonomy): domain Eukaryota; kingdom Metazoa; phylum Chordata; class Amphibia; order Caudata; family Salamandridae; genus Calotriton; species Calotriton arnoldi. The sequence continues at coordinate 144,033 of CAWUFW010016988.1, forward strand.
CCCCCATCATCATAGTGACCAAAATGTAAGTGCGGGGTCCATAGCTGAAGCACATTTTGAACAGTGTGGCAATGGGGTCCAAACCCCCATCACCACAGTGACCAAAATGTAAGTGTGGGGTCCATAGCTGAAGCACATTTTGAACAGTGTGGCAATGGGGTCCAAACCCCCATCATCACAGTGACCAAAAGGTAAGTGTGGGGTCCATAGCTGAAGCACATTTTGAACAGTGTGGCAATGGGGTCCAAACCCCCATCATCACAGTGACCAAAATGTAAGTTGACAAAGAAAAAGCTGCAACTGCCAAACTGCATGGATGATTCCTGGTCACAGAACATAAAACACATCAGTGGCAAAGTAGTGCATGTGTCCCATTGCAACATAGATTGGGGGAGGCAAATACTGCAGTGCAAATAAGACATACCTTTGGCCATGTGCAGACAAACAACACCCATGGGGGCTGACACTGTCAACATTCATCAATGACACAATGACAGAAGTGACCATCAGAATGCAGACCCACATATTTGCACCAATGGGCACACAAATGCAGATACCCTGTGGAGACTGTAGATGTGAGGTGAACAGATACCATACCATGGCAGCAATGGGACACACAAACCATGATCATTGTGCTGACTGATGACCTAGGAGTCCCAGGGACAGCAGGGGAAACCCACCAAACTACATACAGCCAATGGCACACCTAAGATATGCCAATGCAGTGGTGCAGATGCACAAACACAAACAGGCAGACCCACACTGCACATCAAACACAACAGGTGAGGGGGGGTGCCAGTGTCCCCAGGCAACCACACAATACAGGAGTAGGCCTGAATACCAATTATACAGATGTGCATACAGTGCCACACAAAGGTAACTCATGGATCCAAATCCCCTATGTGGGCAATCAGGCATTGTCAGAAGAGAGGGAGCACAAATCACACATGTCACACAGGCACGTAGGAACAGCAACTGACACAGCAAGACACAGACACACCACAGCACTACCCCCAGGGCCCCCACAATGTGGTGACCCTGGGCTGCATTACAATCCCACTGTGATGACAAAGCTAAATGTCGTTCACACTGTGAACCACAGTCATGTGTCCTGAGCAACACACTACCATCACACCTACACAAGCACAAATCAATCAGCACGGCCAGTAAGCCAAGGCCAACATGGAGGCAGGGGTCTAGCCGGGCAACAACTCTCATCTGCACACACTCAACACCACACACCTCGACCTCCAACAATGTGCAGCAGTGAAGCACACATGCACTGGTGACATTGCACATGCACCCATGACAATTACAGGGTGGTGGGTGGGAACCAAGGTGCAGAAACACATCACACATGGCCACTCAACAAGACTCCTGAATGTCTGACACACTGCACACTACGCTGTACATGGACATGACGGCAATACCACACCAACCAATGGGATCCCAGCTACAGTCACACACCAATGAAGAAGCCAAGGTCACCCACAAAGAACACACATAGACAACAACCAACATTGCAGCCCGGACCCTGAGGAGTGCCAGCAGTCACACACACAACGTGTCACAATCACTGAAAGATAACACAAACTGGAAATCACATGACAGGTGCAAACAACAAGTGTAAAGGGGAAACCTGACTGTGACCCATCTGCGTCTGCACACAAACTCAGCCCTGACAGCAAACACACCTATGGGTGACACCCTGATGACCAGTAATGTGCCATGCACCCACATCACAGAGAACCCAGGGAGAAGACTTTGGGGAACATAGGTCAACTCAGCAAGCATCACAAACAGGTACAACACTAGGGATCACAGCATGCACAGCAAAATGGAAGTGAACACACAGACATGCTCATACAACACACAACTTCGGCGCAGGCAATGTCACAGGAGTACACACTGCCATGAGGGGACTCCACTCCTGTGTGAGGAAAGCTGTGCCATATGTTGCCTCAGTAGGGCCCCATCATGTCAGCTGAGCACTTGGTCACACAATCAACAATTAGCACCAAATGAAGGCTCCCGTCACATCAGCCTGGTCATGGAAGTGCCAACGAAATCATCAGCACAGATCCAACACACTTGTATAGCAATATTGCATTGACAACACAGATGAGTCCTTCCGCATTGATGCCCAAACCTGCATGTCCAGTGGAGATGGCCACACGGTCAGGGAAGTAGACGAATTGAACAATGGCAGGCACAACAGATGTGCAGGGGTGGAAGCCACAGATGTGAAATTGCTAATGTAAGTAGGAAATCCCATTGCCAAATACTGAACACATGACACCCTCAGATGCTGCTATGGATGACATGGATACACCACAGGATAGGACACATTCCCCCTGGACCACATGTGTTCCTGCACAGTAACACTTCATTATCATGAGACCAAATATCACCATCACTGCAGCAAGGGCATGGTTAGCATCATCAACAACATTTACATCAGAAGCATAAGCACTAGAGAACAGAAAGTTGCTTTATTCAGCATATGTGTGTTTAAAAGTGAAAGTCCAGAAAAAACACAAAGGCCAATGGCCAGTCCATTGTCAAAGTCCAAACAGGGTGACAGTGGCAGATGTCACCCTACGCATGCCTGCACTGCACAAAACCAGGGACAATCCACTAGGAGGGGCAACCGGGGGGCAGGCCAGGCACCGCAGGGACAGGATCAGGGCTCACCAGGAGGAAGCAGGGAAGGGGTGGTGGGTGCTGGAGAGCCACTGACAACTGCAGTGGAGGTGTCTGACATGGTGTGTGCCGGCACAACTGGGGGGCATGACTCAGATGTTGTAGGTGCCGGCACGACTGCAGTGGACCCTGCAGATGGAGCGGACAGGGCCGCCACTGCAGTGCCCAAGTCAGACAGGGTGGTAGTGGACTCCACTGCAGTGCCTACCACCAGGGGAGGAGAATGGGGAACAGGCAAGGTGGGCTGGACAGAGGGGGAGGACACCCTCACCACATCAGTGGCACAGACAAGCGCAGCGGGGGTGTGGTGCCGGGAGAGCAAGTGGCAGGGGGAGAAGGCCGGATCCTCTTGGGGATGGTATATCTGTGGGTGGGGGAACCTGGGGCAGGGTGTGGTGGGGGCACCTGTGGAGTGGGGGCCTGAGGGATGGAGGAAGGAGACCTGGTGCCTGAGCTGCAGGGCGGCGGCGGGGTCTTGCTCTTACGACTCCGGGGGACTTGCGGGTGGGGGCCTCAGTCTGTCTGCGCCTGGGGGAGGGTGTCCGGGGGCGAGGGGCACTCTGCTCCGTGTGGGTGGGCTTCCTCTTCCCCCTGAATGCTGTATCAGCTGGATCGGAGGGGAAGAGGCCGAGGTCACTGAGGAAGAGCCGCTGGGTCTTTGGGGTTGCAGGTGAGACAAGGGAGGTTGCTTTGGAGGGAGAGGCAACTGAGGACTGCGCAGTGCTCGTGGATGCGTGTGTGTGTTCCAGGGCCCCATCCCCTGTGAGTCTGGTTTCAGTCCCCTGACTGTGCGTGCGTGTGCGTTTTGTTTGTGGCGTGTGTGTCTGTGTGCTGGACGTGTGTGTGCTGGTGTGTGCCTGTGCCGGTGTGTGTGTGCTTGGGACGGGTAAGGTGCTGGGGAGTGTGGATGGAGCAGAGGCAGGAGGGGTGAGGGACTGTCTGAGGAGGGACACTGCTGCCATCAGGGAGGAGTCCATGGACCTATTGCCCCTCTGTAGGTCAGACATGCCCGATGAGATGCCCTCCATGAACGACACCAGCTGAGTCAACAGAGCGGTGTGCGCATGGACGACACTCAGCATGGCTGTCTGCCCTACATGGAGCTGGCGAAGGAGGTACAGAGACTCCTCACTCAGGGCAGCAGGGGACACAGGGGCAGGGGGTGCGGTGCCTGGCCCAAAGGAGACACGCTCCCGAACATGGGAGCCTCCACGGACCTGGAGAATGGGAGCCGATGGGAGGGCGGTGGTGGTGCTGGTGGTGGCGGGGACAGCAACACTAGCTGGGGTGTGGTGGCTGCTGACACCCGCCTCCATAAGGGAGTCATCCTCCGAGCCGCTGTGGTCCTCAGCTGAGGTGGATGCTGCTGAGGACTACTCGGTGTGGCTCCCCTCGCCCTCCGTGCCACTGGGTCCCTCCGACCACTCCTCGGCTGCTGACCCAGTCTGGCTCTCCGGCTCCTCCTGGTCCGTGGAGCTGTCCCCTTCCATGGCCGTGAATGTATCTGCAAACAATGGGGAAACAGACAGACATCAGTCACCTGCACCAAACGCACACACCACTGTGAGCACAGCACATTACAGAGCAAGCCCTGGCATCATTAGTTGAACATTGCTAAAAGTGCCCTAACTGAACAGGAGAAGCCAATTGTCAGTCTGATGCCAACCATGGCACTCACATCCCACATGGCCTTGCACCCATCTGTCTGGTGTCTGTTGGATAGCAACACCTCAGTGTGGACACATGCACCACCTACACAGTAGTTGGACAGTGCAGAGGACACGGTGTAGCATGTGGACATGCACACATCACAACTCTTGCCACTGAGTCAGTACAGGTTTCCGGATGAAAGGGATGCCCAGAGTCAAATAGGAAATGCATGTGATGCATACCAGCGACAGACACCATGATGCACCCATGTCCTGATAGCCATCGCCACAATGGTGTGCATGTAGCACATGTCACTCCCCTGCAGGTTCACCAATAAGTAGACACATGCCATGGCGGAGGCATGACTGCTAAGTCATACATCACTGTCTCAGTGATGTATGACTTGGCAGCCAGACAACAACACTCTGCACTGTGTCACAATAGTAGGTCATGGGGAATGCAAGTCCTGGAGCTGCACAAGTGCACATGTACATCCCCCACACAACACATCATCTTAACCCTCATCTGTCCAGGTCATACCGATTGGACATAAGGGAGACCTGTGACACTACCCTCTGAACCTGAGCCCCTCACAATCTGCTGTGAATGGGAAACAGCTGCCTGAACTTCACATTCGCATACCCCAGTCTGCACGGGCAGCTGATCAAACACCTATGTGACACACAAGTATCGTCTCCTATGGTCACATCTCCAGTGGCATGCTGAGCCCCAACTGAGAAACACCCCAGCAGTCCTGGCAACAAATCCACAGCACACTGACACAGAGGCAGACACCTGAGGGGTCAAATCACTGCGCACAACATGTCAGCTGATACACGGGAGTGGGAGTACAGGTGTATTGGATGGGCTGGAGTAGGCATGACTGTCCTGCCCCACATCAATGAGGGATGAGCCCTGGACAGTGGATAGCTGGCTATGTATGTGTGACACACGTAATCTGCACACTCCTGGGGCCCAAACATTGTTCCCACCCGCTGCATGGGTGTGTGCCAGATACCCCAGGCACATGTGGTGGCTCAGCTCAGCAAGTGGACCGCATAACAAAGGAACACGCAGATTACATGTCCGAACACAGGCGTTGTGTGAACAATGGACCCACCCATGATGCCCACAACAGAGTCAGGGAAACAGATGCTGTCCCCCACCTTGAGTGAAGCAAACTGCAAGGACACAGTCCCAAGTGACACAATTCCCTGAATGTAAGGGCCACACCTGGGTATCAGATGAGGAGTGGGCAGTGCACAATAGAGGGACATGGCTCCTGGACAACATGACTGCTGTACTGTGGCAGTTTAACCAGGCCAGAGGAGGGCACATAGCATGTAATACAGAGTTCACAGTGCAGTCTTTGACTCACCCCCTCCTTGCTGCTGTCTGGCCTTCAGCTGCCCATCCAGGTCTGGAAACACTACCGCCAGGATCTGGAGCATGTGGGGGGTCAGGGTCCGTGTTCCGCCCCTCCTGCGAGGAGGCGACAGCTTCAGCTGGACCGGTGCAATCCTCCGGGTCCAGCCCCGAAGGTCCTGCCACCTCTTCTGGCAGTTGCGGATCCGGCGCTTGTAGACCCCCACGGACCGGACAGCCCGGACGATGTCCTTCCAGATCTCCTGCTTCCGATGGGCATTAACCTGTGAGGATGACAAAGTGAAAAGGCCATAACTACACATGCAACATATCCGTGCATGACACAGTTGTATATACATGTCTCAATCACAGGGGCACATGATGTACACAGGCAGTGCAACGCTGCTCATGGACAGTTTGCCAGAAGTCACTACATGGTATCATTGCATAGGAAGTAAAACCTTGTTCAAATGCACTGTCACTGCACCATACCTGTCCAGTGCATGTCACTACACACTATGGGGGGTGACAACTACTCAGTGAGCCTGCTAGCCAGTGGCGTGCAGACTTTCAGCCTTGCTAGTCAGACAAAATGCACATTCAGAAAGGCAGTGCACAGAACACTCACCTGCTCCCCTGGTGTCCCATACAGCTTGCTGTACTGTGGAAGTAGGTTGTCCAGCAGGGCCTGGTTCTCCTCAAGGCTGAAGGCTGGTTCTCTCTCCACAGTACGTGCCATTGCAGGGTCCAGAGGGGGCAGAGACAGCAGCAGTGCAGTGGCAGATGTCGTCCTGGAGCATGTAGTGCAGGCAAGTGAGCTCTCAGGGGAACAGCCAGCAATATATATGTGCTGCAGAGGCAGATACTGTCCCATGTGTCCAAAGTGATAGGTCCAAGTCGTTTGCATCTTCTGAATCTGGCCAATCCATGGAATAGCAGCACCAATACACGCCCACAGCATCCTTCAAATCTTCAACTTCATGACATACATGATTTTGCAACATTGTTGTGGGTGACCAACTGAATTTCCAGCAACCGACTCGTTCGAATTTCGAAAACGCGTCCGTTGCCAGGCTAGTCCATTGACAATGGGTGCGCACCGATCGGTCCATTGCGGTACAACGCGTACAGGGGTACAACGCGTACCCGCACACATTGAATGCAATGGGCCGGCCGGGCGCACCGATCGGTCCATTGCGGTACAACGCGTACAGGGGTACAACGCGTACCCGCACACATTGAATGCAATGGGCCGGTCGGGCGCACCGATCAGTCCATTGCGGTACAACGCGTACAGGGGTACAACGCGTACCCGCACACATTGAATGCAATGGGCCGGCCGGGTGCACCGATCAGTCCATTGCTGTTCAACGCGTACAGGGGTACAACGCGTACCCGCACACATTGAATGCAATGGGCCGGTTGGGTGCACCGATCGGTCCATTGCGGTACAACGCGTACAGGGGTACAACGCGTACCCGCACACATTGAATGCAATGGGCCGGCCGGGTGCACCGATCGGTCCATTGCTGTTCAACGCGTACAGGGGTACAACGCGTACCCGCACACATTGAATGCAATGGGCCGGCCGGGTGCACCGATCGGTCCATTGCGGTACAACGCGTACAGGGGTACAACGCGTACCCGCACACATTGAATGCAATGGGCCGGCCGGGTGCACCGATCGGTCCATTGCTGTTCAACGCGTACAGGGGTACAACGCATACCCGCACACATTGAATGCAATGGGCCGGCCGGGTGCACCGATCGGTCCATTGCGGTACAACGCGTACAGGGGTACAACGCGTACCCGCACACATTGAATGCAATGGGCCGGCCAGGTGCACCGATCGGTCCATTGCTGTTCAACGCGTACAGGGGTATAACGCGTACCCGCACACATTGAATGCAATGGGCCGGCCGGGTGCACCGATCGGTCCATTGCTGTTCAACGCATCCCTGTACAAGTGACTGGCATATGTCACCATGCCTGTCTCAGATGAACATATGCCAGCCACAGATAGCTCCCAGGGAGTGAGGGGCACACCTACAACACGACAGCCTGTCCAAACTGTATCATAAGGCATGTAAGGCTGCATTTCCTATTGTGTGTATGTTGGTGTACATGTTGTCCTGTGGGTGTCACCTGGGGGCAGCCACCCCCAGGCTGTGCACGTGTTCATGGGGACAGGATCCTGGGTGTTATGTGTACATGACCACTGTGATGTGCAACTGTTCATATCTGTGCATGTGCCATGGTCACATTTCACGGTGGTGTATGTGTATGTCATGTCACATACCCCGTGAGTCCCATGTGGGACGGTATGTTTGAGCCAGGGTGTCCCAGTGGCACAATAGTGATGGTCCTCCACAGTCTGTGTGCATGTAGTGTTTACAATGTCTCTGATTTCATGTGCACAATGGGAGACAGTCTCCACATCCACGTTGTGTGTGCATGGACTTTGATGTTGTGCGTGTGTGTGTCACAGACGTCCATTTCTGTCCTGCAGTGGCAAGTGGGACCACTACCTGTGGGGGTCATAGTTGTGTTGCTGTGGTTTATACATGATACTCCATGTAATGCCAGTGTCCATGTGGCAATACAGGGTCCCTGGGAATGTACCTGTCGTTGAGCTGTGATGCCTGGGGCACATCTGTCCTCACATGTCACTGTGGGGGGTGATTGTGACATGGCAGCAGGAGATGGGAACTGTGACACGGCCTCATGATATCCAATGGGCCAACCTGGGACTTATTGATGCCACTTGTTGAACCGTGATGACAGATGTTGGCCATGTATGTACCATACATGTCCTTACGGAACTGTACACTTCATGTAGTTGTGCCTCATAATGATGTATGATGTGATATTGAGTGTGTTCAATGCCGCATATGTGGGGCGACTGACAATCTTGCTTTCTTCTCCTCTGCACTGCAGGGCTCCTGCTGTCCATAGACCATTCCCAGACCTGGCAACGATGGTGGAACGGGACAGCATCCGACGGTACCGCTTCACCAGGCAGCTGATTGAGGATTTGGCAGTGCAGTTGGCCCCACATTTGCAGCCTGGCTGGCCGTATCCTACAGCGCTGACCCCCAAGGTGAAGGTGATGGCAGCCCTACAATTCTTTGCCACCGGTACCTTCCAACATACTGTGGCGACTGCTGGTGGGATGTCACAGACCATGTTGAGCCATGTGCTCCGCGATGTTTTGGAGGCAATGTTGCTATTCCTGAACCGGTACATCTATTTCCCTAGACTGCAACGACTCACTGACGTGAAGAGTGACTTCTATGCCCTGGGGAGGATGCCGCATGTCATTGGCTCCATTGATGGGACACATGTGGCTTTGGTACCACCACAGGCCCAGGAGCAGGCCTACCGTAACCGCAAGCACTACCACTCGGTCAATGCACTGGTGGTGTGTCTTGCAGATATGACCATCACACACGTGTGTGCCCGTTTCCCTGGTTCAGCACACGATGCCTTTGTGATGAGGAGTAGTCGCATCCCCAGGATGATGGCACAGATGCAGAACCAGCGTGCCTGGCTTGTCGGTGTGTACTGACTTTGTGCCATTGTGTGTGATCTGATCTGTAGTATTCCGCCCACTTTTCCAAGTCAGCTAATGTGCACTTGTCTGTCCGTAGGTGACTCGGGATACCCCAACATGCCGTGGTTGCTGACACCCCTCAGGAACCCTGTGACACCAGCCCAGATGCGCTACAATGAGGCACATGGTCGGACCAGGAGAGTGATTGAGCGGACATTTGGTCTCCTGAAGAGCCGCTTCCGCTGCCTCGACAAGACAGGAGGGTCCCTCCCATATGCCCCAGCGAAGGTGTGCAAGATTATCATCGTCTGCTGCATGCTCCACAACCTGGCAGTGCGGAAGGAGTTGCCTCTCATCCAGGATGACAATGACCAACATCCGCCACCTGTGGAGGATCCTGGCCTGGACCACGATGCCAGTGATGATGATGATGATGAGGGTGATGTCCGCACACAGCTCATCACCAACTTCTTTAGCTGAATGTGAGTATCCTGAGGTGTCATGTCAATGATGTGAGTTGGCATGATATGTGTAGGTGGTGCTCTGGTGCTGTTGGAGTGTGTCCATGGGCTACTTGACTGGATGTGTGTAGCGATGTGTGCTTACAGGTGGTCTGTACTCCCCAACAGTGTTGACATGCTAACTTGGTTCTGGGTGGGAATCTTGTAACATGTATTGTGCATGAGTTTTGCTGTTCTGTCCTGTTCTCCATTGCTTTTGACTGTGTGTCATTTCTGTCCTTCACAGGGTACTTTCAGATTCTTTTGGTCAACTGTGTCCACCGACGACGTGATTGTACTTCCAGGGTGGTAGCTGATGTGTCCCTACAGGTGATGTGCGCCACACCGATGGACTTCCTTCCTTCTACAGTTGTTGACTGTGTGCCCGCTGCCAGGTGGGATTACCTTGCATCTGTAGTGGTTACGACATGTTGCAACTGTGTAATAAACCTGTGCTTCACTTTGTGATGTGCGTTGTCTGTCGTCACACATTTGACTGCCATTTGCTTACTGCACCTGTGGGCTACTTGACTACAACTGGGAATAGGTGTGGTGTCTGTGCATTGCACCGTCTTCCCTGGCAACATCAGTGTAGGCAATGAGTCAGATGGCCTAGGTGTGTATGTGTTGTGTAGCCCTGGTGGTGTGTCTCCCTCATATGTGTCACGTTGCCTTTACTCACATGCCTGTGTTGTACTTGCTGTTGCAGTTCGCATACACAGTGTAATTTTGCAGTTCATCATCCCCATGACAGCACCCACGTTGGAATCACAACAGAGGCAAGTATGGTGTATTAGTGTGTTTATTGTGATACATTTGTGTGAATAGTGCATAGGATGGTTAGTGCAGTACATATATATTGCAATCAGAAGTTCCTAGGTGAATTGAAAGTCCTGGTAGACAAAATCCCCAGTATCGGGGCCACAGTTGTCTGAGACATTGGTCCAACTTGTACTCCCCATGTCATGTGTGGGAGTTGTGTTGCCGTCAACAGGGTGAACAGTTTGTGCACAAAGGTGAACATCCAGAACAGGTTCAGGCTTCCTGGGGGTTGCACTTGGCCATCGGCCTCTCACTTGCCCCTCCTCGGACGACCCCTCTTCTTTGGGGGGGGGCCCTCAAGTACAGGCTGCTGCGGTGCAGGGGACTCTCCGCCAGAGTCATCCTCTCTCCCTGTGGCAGTTGCAGTTTGTTCAGCACCAGATGTTGTTGGCACACAGGGAGGTGTGGACTGGTTGCTGTTCATCTGGCGGAGGCATTGTAATATGTCCCTGAGCACCGCCGTCATCTCTTGCAGTGCGTCCCACTTGGACTCCACGCGGGACATGTGTGAGTCCAAGCGGGCATGATGGGCAGCCTGCTGCTGTTTCATGTCTCTGAGGAGCCCCACTACCTGGCTGAGATCTCCGGTGCTGGACTGGTACGCATCGGCTATGCGTACCAGTTGTGGGTCATCATGCACACCAGCAACCTCTGCAAGCAGCGACCTCTGTCTCCCACCCCTCCCACCACCCCTGCCGACATGTGCAGTGCGTGCAGTGGCACGCACAGATGACCCTGGTCCCCCTTGGGGGTTGGTGGTGGTGGTGGTGTCCATGGCCCCACGTTGGTCCAGGGTCCCTGTGCTGGTGGTGCTCCTTGTTCTGTCCATGTCGGCAGGGATGGTATTTGTGGTGACAGTCGTTGGAGGGGTGGGTGCAGGGGTGCAGCTGGTGGTCCTGCTGGTGCTGCAGCTGGTGGTCCTGCTGGTGCTGCATGTTGACTTGCACCGGATGTGCCAGGTTGGTCTTCTTCGTCCGAGGAGGGCAGAGGCTGTACGACACCAGTGAGCTCCGTATCCTCTTGAGCCTGGGACTGGGACTCCTCAGCGTCTGCTGCTGTGTCCCCATCATCACCTGTTTTTGGGAGACACACACAATGTATGTAATGTTTCTGCAGGCATCAATGGTTGACACACCTGACAGTTGTGACTGTGCCTCTGGGTGCGGGCCTGTACATTGCATTGTCCTAAGTTGTCACAGTCAGGGGTTGATATTGGTGTAGCACATTGTCCTGCATTATTTGGGCATTTCTATGTATTTGTTGGGGTGTGAACATGGTCTGCATTGGTTGTATTTGGTTGACAGCCGGCCCTCCTTCCCACCCAGCCAGTCAGTTATCCCACCATGGACTGTGCTTGCATTGCAGGGAGTGAAAGTTGTCTTTCAGGATGTCAGTCAGTGGTGTCCTGCTGTTGGTTGTTGCACAGTTGCCAGCAGGGCCTTGTGCTCCCCACAGCAGTAGCCAGTGTCAGCCATCTTGTCAGTTGTTTTCCACTCCCTGTGATGTGAGCATGGTTCATGGTGGTGTTGATGGGACAGTTGTGGGGGTGAGCTATGTCTGTGACTATGACTCCCATCATGCTATTGCCTCCACCCCACTTCCCAGCATTCCCATACTTACTTGCTTTTGTGGGGAGTTCAGTGTGTGTGGGTGTGAGAGCAATGGCAAGGTGGCTGACAGTGGTGTCCTGCTGTTGGTTGGTGTGCAGTACCCAGCATGCCCTTGTGCTCCCCACAACACAGCAACAGTGTCAGACATCTTTGATGGGCCTTTCCACTCTCTGTGGGATGTGCATGTGTGAGCTTGCTGGGCCATTTGGTGGGGGATGTAGAGCTGTGACTACGACTCCCATCATGCTATTGCCTCCACCCCCCTTCCCAGCATGTCCATGCTTCCTTCCTTTTGACTCTGCTTCCCTGTGGGGTGGGCTGCCTGTGCTGACAGGATGGCTGGGAGTGTTGTCCTGGCAGTTGTTTGGCTAAAAGTCCAAAGAGTGTCCCTGTGCTTCACACAACATAACCCAGGGTGGAGGTTCTTTGTGGGATCTTGAGTTAGGATGTGAGGCATTGCATTCTCCCAGGTGGGTTATGTGGAGTATGTGTTGAGGGGGTGTGTGAGGGGAGGTGCTTGTGACTATGGTCAGTGCTGCAAGTCCTCCTTCCCACCCAGCCAGATATCCCACCATGGAACGTGCTTGCATTGCAGAGAGTGCAAGTTGGCTTTCAGGATGTCAGGCAGTGGTGTTGTGCTGTTTGTTGGTGCACAGTTCCCAGCAGGGCCTTGTGCTCCCCACAGCAGTAGCCGGTGTCAGCCATCTTGTCAGTCCTTATCCACTCCCTGTGATGTGAGCATGGTTCAGGGTGGTGTTGATGGGCCAGTTGTGAGGCTGAGCAATATCTGTGCCTACTACTCCCATCATGATATTGCCTCCACCCCCCTTCCCAGCATGCCCATGCTTCCTTCCTTTTGACTCTGCTTCCCTGTGGGGTGGGCTGCCTGTGCTGACAGGATGGCTGGGAGTGTTGTCCTGGCAGTTGTTTGGCTATAAGTCCCAAGAGTGTCCCTGTGCTTCACACAACATAACCCAGGGTGGTGGTTCTTTGTGGGATCTTGAGTTAGGATGTGAGGCATTGCATTCTCCCAGGTGGGTTATGTGGAGTATGTGTTGAGGGGTGTGTGAGGGGAGGTGCTTGTGACTATGGTCAGTGCTGCGAGTCCTCCTTCCCACCCAGCCAGATATCCCACCATGGAACGTGCTTCCATTGCAGGGAGTGGAAGTTGTCTCTCAGGATGTCAGTCAGTGGTGTCCTGCTGTTGGTTGTTGCACAGTTGCCAGCAGGGCCTTGTGCTCCCCACAGCAGTAGCCAGTGTCAGCCATCTTGTCAGTTGTTTTCCACTCCCTGTGATGTGAGCATGGTTCAGGGTGGTGTTGATGGGACAGTTGTGGGGGTGAGCTATGTCTGTGACTATGACTCCCATCATGCTATTTCCTCCACCCCACTTCCCAGCATTCCCATACTTACTTGCTTTAGTGGGGAGTTCAGTGTGTGTGGGTGTGAGAGCAATAGCAAGATGGATGACAGTGGTGTCCTGCTGTTGGTTGGTGTGCAGTTCCCAGCATGCCCTTGTGCTCCCCACGACACAGCAACAGTGTCAGACATCTTTGATGGGCCTTTCCACTCTTGTGGGATGTGCATGCGTGAGTGTGAGCTTGCTGGGCCATGTGGTGGGGGATGTAGAGCTGTGACTACGACTCCCATCATGCTATTGCCTCCACCCCCCTTCCCAGCATGCCCATGCTTCCTTCCTTTTGACTCTGCTTCCCTGTGGGGTGGGCTGCCTGTGCTGACAGGATGGCTGGGAGTGTTGTCCTGGCAGTTGTTTGGCTAAAAGTCCAAAGAGTGTCCCTGTGCTTCACACAACATAACCCAGGGTGGAGGTTCTTTGTGGGATCTTGAGTTAGGATGTGAGGCATTGCATTCTCCCAGGTGGGTTATGTGGAGTATGTGTTGAGGGGGTGTGTGAGGGGAGGTGCTTGTGACTATGGTCAGTGCTGCAAGTCCTCCTTCCCACCCAGCCAGATATCCCACCATGGAACGTGCTTGCATTGCAGAGAGTGCAAGTTGGCTTTCAGGATGTCAGGCAGTGGTGTTGTGCTGTTTGTTGGTGCACAGTTCCGAGCAGGGCCTTGTGCTCCCCACAGCAGTAGCCAGTGTCAGCCATCTTGTCAGTCCTTATCCACTCCCTGTGATGTGAGCATGGTTCAGGGTGGTGTTGATGGGCCAGTTGTGAGGCTGAGCAATATCTGGGCCTACTACTCCCATCATGCTATTGCCTCCACCCCCCTTCCCAGCATGCCCATGCTTCCTTCCTTTTGACTCTGCTTCCCTGTGGGGTGGGCTGCCTGTGCTGACAGGATGGCTGGGAGTGTTGTCCTGGCAGTTGTTTGGCTAAAAGTCCCAAGAGTGTCCCTGTGCTTCACACAACATAACCCAGGGTGGTGGTTCTTTGTGGGATCTTGAGTTAGGATGTGAGGCATTGCATTCTCCCAGGTGGGTTATGTTGAGTATGTGTTGAGGGGGTGTGTGAGGGGAGGTGCTCGTGACTATGGTCAGTGCTGCGAGTCCTCCTTCCCACCCAGCCAGATATCCCACCATGGAACGTGCTTCCATTGCAGGGAGTGGAAGTTGTCTCTCAGGATGTCAGTCAGTGGTGTCCTGCTGTTGGTTGTTGCACAGTTGCCAGCAGGGCCTTGTGCTCCCCACAGCAGTAGCCAGTGTCAGCCATCTTGTGAGTCCTTTTCCACTCCCTGTGATGTGCGCATGGTTCATGGTGGTGTTGATGGGACAGTTGTGGGGGTGAGCAATATCTGTGACTACGACTCCCATGATGCTATTGGCTACACTGACTTGCCCAGCATACACAGAATTCCTTTCTTTCAGTGGTCTTCACTGTGTGTTGGTGTTGTAGTGGTGGCTACATGTCTGGATGTGTTTGTTAGTTATATTTGTGCCACTGCCTAGCTGTAGTTGTAGTTGTGTTTGTACATGTGATGACACGGTTAAATGTAACTTTGAGATGGCATGTGTTGTGTTTATCTGACTGACATACACATTTTGGGATGATTCTGTTGTGGTTGCTGTGTAATTGCTACGAGTGCATGGTTTGACTCTCCCCTTGACAGTGATGTGTGTGTGTATTGTGGCAGAATATTGTGTACATTTGTTGTGTACTCACCAGGCTCTGGGATGTTCTCTAGTCCATAGACGCTCACTGGCGGAAGGATGGCCCGCACCTTCTCCTCCCAGGGCCTGAGGTATACTGGCTTGGCAGGAGGGCCACTGCCGGTGTATTGGCTCAGGAGGTAGTCCTTCTTGAGCAGCTCCCGTACCCTCCTGCGCACGTCATACCACCTGTTCTGGATGTCAGTCTTTGTGCGCAGACATGGTGATTGTGCGTTCACCCTGTTGATGATCCTCTCCCACATCTTGGTTTTCTGGGAGATGGGTGTCTGTTGGACCAGTGTGCCAAACAGCTGTGGCTCTACCCTGAGGATCTCGTCTACCAGGACTTCCAATTCACAATCTAGGAACTTGTGATTCTTCTTTGGGGGCATGGTGATGGGTGGTGAGGGTGTGTGAGTGTGTGTTTTGCTGGGTGTATGTGATGTAGCTATTTGTTGGTGTGCTGATGGTGTGTGGCTTGTGTGAGGGATGAGCTGTGGGTGTGTGGTTGCTGTCTGTTGAGTGCTGGCAGTAGAATAGCATTTGCAAAGGATCATGGTTGGGATTTGTGTCCTTTATATGGGTGGAGTTGTGGGTGTGTCTTTGTTCTCTGTCCCCACCCCCCCAGTATTTATTGGCTTTGTAATTGCTTGTTTGGCCTTTTTTTGTGTATTTTTCCTTAGTACTTTCTGTGCATGTTGGAAACGTTCTTGTGACCGAGTCGGACCCTGCAGTTGTCTCGTACGGTCTTCTCCGTTTCGTTCACGCTGTGTTTGTGGTATTTTCTATGCTGCGTACGCGTCGGTCGCAGTGTTTTGTGTTACTTCGGCTCGCAGTTTTGTATGCGTGTCGGTCGTACGGCTTGTCGTGGTTTTCGCGCCTTGCATCGTACTTTGCGGTTTGGAGTTCGCGGGTACGTTTCGGTTGGATTTGTTCCGGGTGCGTGTCGGTCGGTTCGATTCGCGTGTTTTTCCGGCCGGATTGCTGTTTTCCGTGCGGCTCGGTCGTTCGGCTTGGGTTCAGTACGTGTCGGTCGGATTTAGCACGCTTTGCATCGTACTTGGCGTGTCGGGCGCCACAGGTACGTGTCGGTCGGAATTAATTCCAGCTCCGAGTCCGTCGGTGCTTTTTCCGGCCCGAATCGGAATCGACCCCTGAGTTTCTTGTGGTTGATAAGGTTACCTTTTGTGTGTTTTACTAAACATCCATGACATCCAAGTACTGCATATTTTCCTTGTTTTAAATTCTGTTTAACATTTCTTTTGAAGCTGTAATGTTGAAGTACTTCATACAGACATAGCTGTTCCAGATGTCGACTCCTTTTCGGATAGTATGTATCCAACATATTAGTTTTAAGAATTTCTGTACTGTCTGGTTCATTTGCTGCTAAGTATTCAATTTCTTCTAATGATTTCAACACTCTATTTCGTGAGCAGGCAAGACCTAAACTTACCCAAATGATCCCTCATGTTTTTGAATATAAACTTTAAGAGGACAAGCGGTCTGAACATTCATACGATTCAATTTCTCTGTGGGAAAGCATTTTCAAAGTAAAGCTGTACAATTTTTTGCTAAGGCTTTTCTCTTGTGCAATTTCTTCCCACATTTGTTTCATCTCGGTTTTTTCTGATTTAGTTATATATGATGTAATGTAGCGTGCAACAGCAATTGAGTTGTCTGCAACATACTGGATGTCCATATTTGCATTCCACAGTTTTAAAATAACCGGATTGTAGTCATTAATATACTTTGACAGTTCTGTTCTTTTCAAGTTGTAGGTATTCTTTGGAGATTTGCGAGTTATTGTGTGCCTTACAGAAGAAAAAAAGAATTTACTCTTCCTTTAGAAATTACTGGACGTGGAAATCCAAACCGACACTTGGTATAAAATTTTCCTTTAGACTTGTATTTTCGTCGGCACTACTTTCCACAACGGTGACTTTGGAAACGTAAACTTGCTGTCTCAAGCTTCTATCTCCTCCTTCTCTTGGATTCTCACATGTTACATACTGTTCAATGAAAGACAATACTATTTCATCTGAATCAGTTCCAAATTTAGGTGCATCCTTGATCCACAATAGCATATGCATATGAGGAGCACCTCTCGCTTGGTACTCCTTTCTCCAAAAGAAATCAGTAACTTCTCCAAGAGGTGGATTCTTTTTTATTGCAGATGAAAGACATCATAGCTTGAAACCTATGATTAAAATATCTGCACACATTTACAGGATCCAAAGAACACAGGGGCATATTAGCAAGACCGGCGATAAAATTATCGCCGTTTTAGCGGCAGGAAACTGCCGCTAAAACAGCGATAATGGGCTTGCTAATATGCGTTATAGAATTCCAATAGAAGCCCAGGTTAGATGTGCAGGACATCTAACCTGGGCTCTATTGGAATTCTATAACGCATATTAGCAAGCCCATTATCGCCGTTTTAGCGGCAGTTTCCTGCCGCTAAACGGCGATAATTTTATCGCCGGTCTTGCTAATATGCCCCACAGTTCTCCAGGTGTCTTCATTTCAACATTCTTTATATTGGAATTTGCTTCTCGTAGAAATTCAAGCAAAGCTTCCCATGCATACTCTGCACAGCTAAGTGTCACAAACCATGTTGGTGTACCTAAGTTCCGTAACATACACTTCAGTTCTCCATGACGACGATACCAATACTCATTTGTTCCTCGTTGACATGCCATCAAATTAATTAACTGTGCTTCTAAATTTTCATCTGTTTGTTGAACTTTCTCCACAAATTCTTTTGCTGAAAGAAGTGATTGATGAACTCCAGTTTTCAGTATGTGGTTCACTGCATAGGACAGAGAAGACAGATCACTTTCAAACAAAAGGTGAAATATATATGGTATACACTGCCGGAATCTAGGATCTTCAGAGTATAATCTTGTTGGGCGATATTCTGAAGCTGGAATACGTACAGGTCGGTCATCATATCGTCCACCTTCTCCAGTAGGAAACAGCTGTGGAAAACAACGAGCTTCTAAGCTTTTCTCCCATACACTCATTGGAGTTCCCTTTGCTTTTTTCATTTGAAATAACTCAATACTGTTTCCTATTACTTCTTTTGAATGTAGAGGACATATTGTGTAATGTTCATAAATCTCTTCACTCCTTGACTTGTCCACTTTCTCTATTTGACCACTTGAAATTTCAGATTCATCTTCCAAACTTATTACCTGTTGTTCCACATTTACACTTTTATAATAAATATTATTCTCCACAAGATATAACGTAGCCTTTTGAAGTTTTTTAACATCCACAAATTCTTGCCATATTTTCCGACTCTTTGTTGGTACTCCATTTACTAGAATGACTACTGCTTCATTTTCATCTTTGTCTCCACCAACAATTTCAATATTTTTCTTAAAATCCAAAGGTAAGTACACTACTCTTCCTTTCAGCCATCTTTGTAAGTCTGTTGGTGGCAGTTTACCTGTTTTAGGCTCTATGCGAATTATAGTTTGAAATGGATGAACAGATTGAATTAGAACTGACTCGTATGTATTCAAATCTGCCAGTTCCTCCGGAATAGCTACAAATTCTAACTTATTATGTACTGCTCTAGCGGGCATTTTGTTCTCTTCTAATTTGTTATAACAATATTTACAAATACGTTGATCACTGCCTAACTCAAATTGACCTTCCACTAACAAGTAAGTTGCAAATTCTTTCCATTTATCATTATTCTTCTTTTCAGATTTCAAATACAAATCAACATTCCTAGTTTGAATTTTATAATTAGTACGTCGACAACAAACACAAACATAGTTTGGAATTTCAGAGCACACTATGTTAAACTTTCCAATTTCTTCTTCAAACTGATCAATTATAATCACTTTCCCATCTTCTTCAACATCTGTAATTGTCAAACTTTCACTTTCTATACACTGCTCTTCTGAACCAAAATATCGGAACTGAATATCATCACACTTTTTTGTACATCTGATAAAGAACCGTGTAAAAGAGCTGTATTTAGTTCACCTAAACATAATGCAGGACTTTTTACATAGTACTGTTTCCTTACAAACTTCCGCATTTCTGAATGGTGTACTGCTAACATCCTTAAGTGATGAAAAACACTTTTACACACTTTTCTTGACAGACAAGCCAGAGAATGCCCATGTTTCTCAGTATATTTTCTTACATTACAAGGATCTAGTGTTTGTAACAACCTAATCTTCTGTTTTACACTTTTCTGTGTATATTCTCGTAACAAATTTTGCATTATATCAATAGATTCCTGTCGAATACTACAAATACTGCTACAACCCCACTTATACACAGGAGCTTGTGTGCGTTTCCCTTGCACTTCTTCAGCTATTAACTGTTCTGCACTAATAGTAACCATTTCCTCTTTTGCAACAGGACAACCATTCTGAACTTCGTAGCAACGACCTCCAGTATCAACTGCAAATGGTAAACTATTTTCTTGGAAGTAACTCTCTTCATTAAAAAAGGTTCACTATTAGATGTATGTTTCCATTTTCCACTGAAGATTTTACAAAAGTTGCTTCTGTTCACACGTCTTTTTTTTACTTTTGTCTTTCAGAATCTTCATTGTTTTATCCAACACTTTCATCCTCTTCAAAATGAAAATGAATATTTTTAGTTTTAACTTAAAAGCAGTATCCACTATGCTTTCAACACGCTGTTTCTGTTTCAATTGCAGCACTTTCTTTTTATATTTGCGGCATCCTTTTATTAAATTCTGAATTACTCTATTTCGAAAACTCTATGACAATTTCTTGAAATTGTTTTTGTCTACGGGTAACAAATACTCTTTCCTTATCATGTTTTTTTCTTGCAATTTGAAGTCGAAGTCTGCTTCTCCTTACTTGAAAATTTTTTATTTTTCCTTTGTGTGATGTTATTTTCATTAAATGTTCGTAGTACTTTTTTGAGAAATTGTCTAGTGTTTTTACCAGAAGAAACTATTTTTGTAGTACTCTCATTTTCTTCTAATGCACATTTTTGACTTTTCTTTAAGTAGATTGCCTTTTTGTTTTTCCTTTTTTTCAGTTCTTCTAGGCATTTTCAATTTTTAATCCAAACAAAATAATTTTCTGCGAATGAAAAAAAAGTTTCAATTATTTGTTATATCTGTTCAATATGTCAAAATAATCACATACAATTATATAAGTTCCAGTGGCGGCTTGCAGAGGAAATGCTGCATGGTACTGGAGCGGAATAAGGGAACAGTAGGGTGGCAGGTAGTGTCATCCGACATACAGCACGTATTTATTGAATTATTTAGATTCACCTTCCCATTTTATATGTGACTCCACTACCTCCTACCTTTCCCCTCGCCCCGCCCCACCCCCGTCCCATGCACCCCACCGTCCCACGCCACTTCCTCTGCAACCCACTACATATAACTTTGTAGATACTATTTTGTAAAATTGTTATCTGTATACTTAGAGTGATATTCTCAACTAAATGGCACATGTAAACGTTACCCTTATTAGTTTAACACTTCTATCGGCAACTTAGCAAGCATAACACTGCACCATATTAGCAAAAATATGGTACAGGCTTACATTTCATTGTGGATGTACATAAGCAAGTACAGATCAACTGTTAGACAGCAACAAAAACCACCGACATGGAGATGGAGAGGGGGAAAGATTAAGGGACATATTTACAAGGAGCCATCGCCGAATTAACGGCACTTTATTGCAGCCAAACTTGTGATAAATTTACCCCCCATTCACAAGCCGGTGTTAACAGCCCACAGCACCAGTATACCCAGCAATAGCAGCCTCGAAAAACATCTCCACAGAGGACCCTCGCAAATATCGCTAATGAGATGCAGAGTAGGCGTTCCCGTGACAAAACCTGAGACAACAGCACACCTCAACATTCACAACGACCAGCCACATCCGCGATAAAAACACAAAACGGGCGATAAGGCGCGTTAGCACCAGAAAATTTACACCTGCTCTGACCTGGTGTTAAGTTGGACGGCAGCCAGCACCACAAAAGGGAGCACAGCCCAGGGCCACATCCGAAGGGCAACAGATGCCATGGAGCAACTCATCATGCGGCCCGGACACCCAACAGGGCCACAACACCCACCGCCAACACCCCAGGACCCCATCCCACACCCGGAACACCCCCACCCCGGCACCACCCCCAACACCGGACTAAGAAATTGCCAACACCACGAATCCCAAAACAAACATCTTGCCTTATGTCGCACAAGCAGCAAAATAAACATACATGCGTGACCAGAAAATGGAGAATCAGTCATACAGCAATGCAACCACCAACACAAAACACCACACAAACAAAAGCAGAAACAACCCCTAGGATGAGTCCTAGCTGCTCCCACTGGACAATCCGTAGCACACAGCCCGGTAGACCAAATCCAAGACAAGATGGTGTGCCATGCGCGCAACAAACGAAACAGAGGGAGAGAGCGAGGAAGAGAGACGGAGTGAGATAGCACAAGCAGCGCAAGGACGCACGGGCACCTGGCTCCACATGCCAACATATGTGTGTGCATCGCCATCCGTACACCATGAGCCCAAGGCTGTGTCCCAATCTCAGCACCAAAGCCACATCCCATTCCCAAAACGAAAGTAGTAGTGAGACAAACATCAGGGATGAAAGCACCATTGTCCCAATGCAGAAGCCGGGAGGACACCTGCACCTCTGACCTTGGTCCCGAACCCGCCTGGAACACGCTGATAGAGATACAATGGCAGATGAGGACGACTCCCACACCACGCATTCCGCAAATAAACCATCCGACTTATCCACAGCCCACACATAGAAGCCCCTGCCTGTGGTACCCCCGCATGGGAAGGCCTTGACACCCACGGAAACAGCAAACCATGTCCCACAATGTTGCACACACATTCAAATTATTGCTCAGAGCTGTGGCATATCCTCCACACAACAGCCGCAGTCCAGAAGAGTGCCTGTTCACGAGACGCACCAACGCAATGGCAGGCCATACCGGGCACATGCACAACACCCGTCACGTGGAACAGTACCGTGCACGTATGCTGCATTTACTGGGCGCACTGCCACTGGCAGTGCTTGCGGATCAGTTACAGGCTCAGCTTCCGCATTGCCCACGTCACCTGCGTCCAGCCCTGGTTCCACTGCCAAACATGCACATTCGAGTGTCCCATGGATCTCTGCCTCTCCAACACAACTGTTGATGAATTGGACTATGACTTGTGTTTGCGCCCCCTGTTGGATCACGAACAGGAGTGTAACCGAGACAGCCGTGCATGGGATGCCTTGACATACTGCGTATGTATTGGTAGTTGTGCATGGGAGATGGCACAATTTCTCGTCTGCAGTGACCACATCGAGGCGCTTCCCTATTGGGCTGTGTTGCGGATCGGTGACACGGCGTGGGCTGAGCACACCTGCCCAGACCACCTAATGGATTGGCTCACCCTGGTGTTCCTTGAACACGACAACAACGTACTATTGGAACACATTGCACATGAAGCTGCACGGGTATTCATGGACGAGTAACTACGTACCTGTAGCCACATCCTATTGCCACCCACAGCACATGGCCCAACAACTTGTTGCACAGTGGGGATTGCTCACATATCCCACCAAAACAGAGCACACGTCTGCCCGTCGGTCGGGCTCTGGATGCATGTGCGTGGAATAACGCGTGTGCACACACACCTGTCCAAGGCGACGCAGGTCCATGGTCCGAGCAACACAGCGTCGTTTCGCAACGTTGCCAATTGGGACACACTGCTGGGTGAGAGCACACACATGGCGATGTAGCATGACATGCGAACCTGTCGGACCCTCACACCTGATCACTGTCGGCAGAGCAGACAATTGCCGCCCCCGGAGGCAGAGCACCATGCAGACCCCACGTACAGTCAGTCGTGCCCCCTCACACGGGGCACTGTGCAGACGCCAAACAACACATGACTCGTCCAGCAAGGCAAGGTGGGCTGTGAGCATTGCCATATGTGATCAATATTGTCCATTTGAGCCCCAACATCATCTGCCCCTCGACATGTACCCATGCTGCGTGTAAGTGTCTTAAGCATGTCCGTGCCTGTTGTGGCCGTTGCCTCGTCCGTACTGACACGCACATGCCAATAAAGCCTATGCCACTCCACTGGTGTCTAACTGTGAGGTGTGTTGTAAAGATTGTCCACTCGTGTGCCACAATGAGCCTCGTCCCAACACAGGGAAGAACTGACTGTCGCATGTGCAATGGGGGTGTATCCCTTTGGCAAGCTCCGCCTCTGTGAGCCAGACATTGTTTTTGCATAGGTGCTGGACGACATCTGATGCAGCCCCATCACCTACGCAGTCTGATGTGTCAAGGGCACACAGCCATGCAGCCATCACCCCGCCACACACACCGGACACAGAACCCGTATGAGGGGAGTTTTGTACCACATTGCCTTCATTGCTGATGTTCTGTGATTGCTATGTGTGTGGGCTGCATTGTGGGGGAATTGCCCCTGCAGCTCTGATTTCGTGTAGCCTTCTCCCCTTGAGACGGGGTGCCTTTGGATTGTGTGCTTTTCGGGGCCTGTTTTGCTTTTGACTTGGGTGATGTGTGCTCGCGGACTTATTTTGTGGCCTGGTGCATTGTTGGTCTGCTGCGTGTATTGTAAGGCATGGGTTGTGGTTGCACGCGGACACGTCGGAGTGTGACCTGCTCCTTTGAGGATGTGATCCGCACTTGGCTCCGTCCATGTCGCTTCGTGGGCCATGTCATTTTCTTTGCGCAGCTGCTATGCTATCCGAAATGCAGTGTTACTTGCATAGTCAGTGTGGGTCACGGATCTGCTGGTTTGCTGGATTCAGCATATGTGCAAGGGTAGGTTGTGATATTGGTGATAGGGGGCACTCTGTCCACATTGTGGATGGGGGCCTACTTGGCGTTTGGATGTGTGCTGCAGTGTGCCAAGGCATTCAGGGACATGTTCCAGGGTCATTGTGGGTGTACTGTGTGCTGCACAAATCAACGCCGTATCTGATTTACAAAACTACATACTCGTTTAAACATAACAAACTATACTGCTTATTTGTTACCTCTATACCTTACTCCTAAAACCATGTAATCTTTCAAACATATGTTACGTCACTTTTGTACCATTGAAACTGATTACGACCTTTTCTTTACACTACAGATCCCATGAACATGCTAATAAAGGTATAAGTGCTATTTTCATACTAAATAAAGCTCTCTTACTTAATTTTTATAAACACTACTGTTTGGTGCACAAAATGGGGATGACACATGAGGAGAGGAAACGGAGGTGTAATCCCTAAACTTTTATTGTACCGTTCCTTTAATATACGTATATTGAGGGTTTTAAGTGGGATGAAGAAAAATGCGGGTGTCTAAAAGGGGTAGCAGTGTTCAGCACCGGTAACACCCAGTCCACTTAAAGTCCTGCGTATATTCAGCACAGAGACACACCCTAACAATTTTCATCACTTAAAATCACAGTTAGTTTACTAGTGTGAAAAATCGTATAGAAAATTTACTAAGAACATTTTTAATTGTTTTTTATCTCTCACACATTTATAAAACATCTCTTGTAAAGAAACGCCCCTCTCCACCTTTATTTCGTACGAACGAGCAATAAATAATACCTTTACCAGCATCTAGTCACTAACTACTAACACTGTGCACTGTACCCAATTGTAAAGCAGAAATAGTGTTTAGATTATGTCTTAGGAGCATCAAATGATTCAAACTATGCATACATACGGTAGTGTGCACGCTGACTTCGTCCATTTACTCTCTGTAATCTGTGACATTCTGAACGAGTTCGCGGTATATCACCTGCTTTCACTATACTCGAATGTACCTTAAGGAAAACAATGACATGTGCAATGTCCGGACTGTAGTTGGGTCAGGTATAGTCACTGATGCCAGTGTCAAGAACAGAATCTGTGGTCCGCACCAGACTGATGCTTTGAAATGTACCGAATCGCTGTGACCACGGACTAGCAACAGCGACACGATGCATCGCACCTATGGAGTGATCGCTTCCTCAGGCCGAAGAGCAAGTTCAATGGAGCAGCCGCGAGCGAGTCACGATTCCGACCCGCGCCGGGTCCTGCATCGAACGAGCATGTCGAGGAGACCGACACTTAGGGACCCAGTGGTGTAAACCATCGCTGTACGGGTTAGCGCACGCTAGAATTCGCATCACAGGGAGGAGATGCTGCATAAGGATCCCCATATGGTCCAGTGTTCAGTGTGAGCGCGGCGGGTAGGCCTGATCACGAAAAGTCCTCGCTAGTGGGAGAGGCAATCACTGTGCCGATCGCACCCGATGATCCGGTCAGTGACTCGCATACGTGTTATACGATCCGGCATCTCACTTGACTCGATGGAAGTCCGAGCAACTCGAATCCGATTGCACGCGTCGCGCATGGTTGCTTATTCCGTCGGATTGCCATTGAGTCAGATACATCATCGAAATCACTCCAGGTCCGGCTCGGCCGAGAGATTCTGCTCGTGACACTGACATCCGTGACTATACTTGACCCCAACTACTGTCTTAAAGTATCATCAAATGATTCAAACCATGCATACATACACAAAGCAACGTGCACGTTTACTTTGTCCATTTACTCTCTATGTAATCTGTGCACATTCTGAACGGGTTCGCAGTATATCACCTGTTTTCACTTATACTCAAATGTACCTTACAGTAAGAAAATGACATCACAACCTATGCATATGTAATATTTCCTACATAATACAGTGCATTTCTCTACCATTGAAACTGATTGCAACATTCTTTATATAGTACAAATTCTACCAATATGCCAATAAACCTATAAGTTCTATTTTTATAATACAAAAAGCTGTATTAGATTATTTTTATAAACAGTACTGCTGAGGGCACAAAATGGTGGTGCAAGGTAGACAGAGTAAATGAAGGTGTAATTCCAAACTTTTTATGTATCGTCCATTTACTATACGTATATTAACACCTTTAACTGGGATGAAAAAATTGGCGGCTCTCTTAAAGGGGTGGCGGAGCCTACTACTAATAACACCCGGACCACTTAAACGCCTGCGTATATTCAGCAGAGGAACACACCGTGAGAATTACTATCACTAATAATCACATTTACTTTACCACTGTGAACAAAATCGTACAGAAAATATACAAAGAACATTTTCATTTATTTTTTATCTCTCACATATGTAAAAAAATGACTTCTGAAGAAACGCTCCCTAACAACTTAGATTTCCTAAGAACACCCAAATGCAAAGCCTCGCAGTACCACACCAGCCTTGACTGACATTGAAATCTACCTCTCAGTGTAAAAAATGAGACCACAAACTGTGCACATAACATTTCTTCTTTTTTTACCATCTCTGTTAAGTTAATAACACATGAATTTTCTACTGTCACCCCTTCTCCACTATTTCCAGACTGAGCATAATTTCCAAACGTGCGACATTCTGTTTATCTCGCCGGAATAGATATACAAATCGAAATTAACGCTACATCGAATTTTCAAACCCATACAGGGCTATATTCACAAGAATGGCGATAACATTATCGCCGCTTTAGCGGCAGGAAACTGCCGCTAAAGCGGCGATTATGTTATCGCTGGTCTTGAGAATATGGCCCACAGTCTTTTACAGATAACAACTTACACTTTTTCTTTGTGAAAACTCCTAAACATATATAAAGTACTTGTTTAACAACTAGTTACACATTATGCATATTTTAGAACCAATAAAACACCAGACTTTACTAACACTATGTTATTTAGAAATAAAAAATACTTTCAAAGTTAAAAATATCGTCTCAAATACTTAACCACTACTACAAAACACATAACACACCTTCTTAATTTCTAATTTACCTTCGTAGTTGGTATGCAGACTTCAAATGTCACAAACGCATGCAATTCTTTTCTTGTCACACAGTACATGTAATGCACCGCTTTCATCAAGAATGGAACCAGTAATGGCACAATTTCCCTGTTGCTCCACACATAAATACATGTAAAGAACAAATCAGAATAGTTCCTTATTTTTTCAGATTGCAAAACCTCTCTTTATTGGTTATTTTTGAACTTTCCATATAAACAGTTTTTTTAAGGACACATACAGGTGAAAAGTTCAACGTATTGTATCAACACTTTCTAGAACATTCTACGACACGTGCAGGTTAAAAGTTCATCATTTTTTAAACCAACTGATATTTTTTTTGCAACATTTTCTCCAACATTTAACGGCACGTGGAGGTCAAAAGTTCACCATTCTTTCAAGTTTGAACTGCACCTTCCAAATACAATTAGCAGGTGTGGTTGAGCTGAGCAAATTTCATCCTATAATATGTACTCCACGTATAAACTGCTTTTTATTAACCAATCACAAAGATGCTTTTCATCAAAACTAATATACACCCTACTTTTTAGGACACAATACATTTCATCTCCCAATCGGTTAACGTTTTGTATGTAAAAAAAAAGTAGTTCCCCATGTTTAAACATATCTCTCATTCTACGAATGCAGACTGCATGAGCTACAGACATTTATCCATATCTTCTAGCCATACCTTCAAAATGCTAGTGTGGATTGTAGGACATAGCTATATTTTCTGGTGCAAGAGGTATGCAGAACAGAGACGTATTGACTTAGACCTAGGTTTACAAAATGTGCACATTAAATGGTTTGCACAGAGAGGATTGAAGTGGCACCAATTGCTCCCTTTGGTTAAAACCTGTTTGCATCTCCAACACCCTGATCTCATGATTGTGCACTGTGGTGGTAACGATCTAGGCACATTGACTGGGGTAGGTTTGGAAATGCTTATGAAGGACACCTTTGGACAATTGATGTTACTTTTGCCTCAAACTGTCTTTGTATATTCCAATATATGCCAAAGACAGAAGTGGAAATGGTCAAACCAATTTTGTCATAAGATTGAAAAATCTAGGAAGAATGTCAACAAAGCTGTGTCTGCATACCTCAGAGACCATAGAATGGGGTCGATCTACAACAACAACATACGTTTTGATATGGCTGATATCTACAGAAGTGATGGAGTACACTTCACAGATGAGGGAAACCGAGTTTTCCTGATTAACCTGAAGCTGTGCATTCGCACTTACATGTAGCTCCAACTAATAAACACAAAGGCTCTTTTAGAGCCGCCTTATATTCCCAATTTCGGCTCGCAGAGTGTCAGCTGCGGTTCGGCTAGCAGAGGGACACCTGCGGGCCGTCGGGCAGGCTCGCAGAGGAAGAGCTGCGGCCCGTGGGCTCAGCTCGCAGAGGAGACCTACGAGCTGTTGGCTCGCAAAAGCACAGCACCGTACTGGCTCGCAGAGGGAGAGCTGTGGTCTGACTCGCAGAGGGAGACCAACGGGCCAACAGGCCTGCTAGCAGACACACAGCTATCAGTTAATGGGTTGGCTCGCAGAGATACAGCTGCGAGTCCTCCGAGCTGCAACCCGACGGGCTAACTCGCAGAGGGAGAGTAACGGGCCGACGGGCCTCCTAGCACAGACACAGCTACGAGCTAACGAGATGGCTCACAGAGGTAGAGCTGTGGGCCTGACGGCTCGCAGACACAGAGCTGAGAGCCGGGGAGAGGGAGCGTAAAATGAGTATCTCACACAGACAGACCTGCGGGATATTTTCAGTATTGCCTCGCAGAGGTAGAATTACGGATCCGATGCCTTTTAGAGGGAGAGATGCAAGCTGATGGACTGAATCACAAAATGGCTGCCAACAATTCCTAGTTTCAACAGTTCACAGCCAATGAGCCGCAAGCTCATGCTCGTAACGCCTCAGCCAATCAGATGTCAGAATTCTTAAATATCGATATCTGGAAAATTTGATATTTCTCAAAAACTACTGAACGGATTTACCCCATTTAAACAAAAGCGTGCTTTCTGGACCAAGACCTTTCTCCCTGCCAAATTTGGCGTAATTCCGTTCAGCAGTTTGACCTGTAGCCTTGTCTAAAGTTTCCTATGGAAATTGCATGGAGAAAACACGTTTTGGGACCCCCCTTTTTCTTAGGCCCCCTTGACGAATCCCCCCAAACGTTTCAGGATAGGAGCTGACCTGAAAAGAGGAACTTTTTGGAAAATTTCGTAAAGATTCGTCAAACGACGCCAAAGTTATAAGCACATCAAAAAATGCTTTTCCTATGGAAACGTGGTCCTAACTATAACTACCTACTGGCGACCGCCAGTAGGTATATATATATATATATATATATATATATATATATATGTGATCAAGGGCCTACGGGCTCGAAATGCGTCATGGCTGTGGTTTGTTGAGCGGACAATAAAGAAAATTTACGGCACAAATTTGTGGTCCGAGCTCCTGTCTTCTACAAGTTTATTGGAATGCGAGAGGAGTTGCTGTTATATATATATATATATATATATATCTCAAACCACCTCCCATTCCAAAAGGAAAGCGAGCACACGAGGCTGCAGGGTAAAAAGCTTCTTTATTTCATCCGGCCTTCCACAGCCCAAGAAGTCAAGAGAGACACGTTTCGGCTGGCACAGCAACCTTTATCAATATATATATATATATATATTTGTATTTTTTTTTTGTCAAAGACGAGGTTCTTTCTGGAATCGAGCCCGTAGTCAGGTGGTGCGCGGCGCCGGCAGAACCACAGCCAGACAATAGTATCCAAATAACTTCAAATAAAACGCACGCTCAAACGATATTCTGCAGTCTGTCGAAACGCATTGCAACTGAGGAATAAATTTCGAGTGCACGTGCAGAATATCGCTTGAGCGTGCGTTTTATTTGAAGTTAGTTGGATATATATATATATATATGTATATATGTTAAAAATACACATATCATTAAATTGAGAAACAAAAATAAATAAAATGAAGGCCATGCTCAGTGGTGGTTTGCTGCCAGTCTTGAGATGGGCACCAGTTCTACCCTATAGCCTGGATTTGCAGCCAACCCCTTCTGTGCATGCCAGTGCACGGCCAATGTATAGCATTTATTGGCTGCTCATGGCAGGTTGGCCTAACTCCACACCCCATGTTCAAACCCTGCTGCGCAAAGCCAAAGGCCATGTACAGTGGAGTATGAAATACTTTTCTACTAGTTGGGTGCAGTGTAGCATAAAAATACAGGATTCATTGAAAAAACTACACTATAGTTGAAGAGAAGGTGTATTTAAAAATCGGTCATAACACATTATTGTATGTTTAAAAACCTCTAAACTTCATAAAAAATACACAATTAACACAATTAAACTGCAATTATTCAAAACTGAAAAACCACTGAAATTATGGTAAGCCTTACAATCTCATAACTCCCACAGTCATAACATCATAGCTCGGATATCAAAACCGAACGCAATGCTTATGACCTCACAATATTTATATCAATCTGTAACATCTAAAAGCACAACTGTGGAATCCTCTAATCCGGTACCAAGGAATTCACTAGAAGAAGACAAACAAGAGGTAAAAGGTTTAATGTAAAACAAGGCTGTATCCACCCTCTACTCCAGCTGCCTAGTCTCCACTGATTAATAGTACCAGGCTTAAAATAAAACGTTCTCATTCCACAATAGAATCCAGACGTAGTTCTAAATAACTCAAAGGCATATCTAGTGGAACAGACACCAACAATATCTCTTCTTTTAAAGCAAATAACTTATTTTTTATTTTTTACTGAGGGGAATATGAAAAGACATAGAATATCAATCAAAGGTAGTACACATAGCTGCCATCAAAATACCAAAAGGTTTACAGCCAATGAATTTGATACTAACAACCGATCATAAATAACTTCTTCAAAAATAAAAATGAGGAGAAGGTGCATTAAAGTGCTTTGGTGCTATCATAAATAAGAACATAAAGTTGAGGCGGGTACTTCCCAAGGGCTACACATTGCTTATCTTCTTAAAACCAACTCATTTTACAATCATCATTTCACAAATTAACACCAAAAGCATCTCCCCATAAACAAAGTGCTAAAGTGCTTTGAAATTGACTGACAACAGCAGCATAAACTAATTTCATTGAATTTCTGGGCCATTAAGTAACAGATAATAAAGTGCAAAAAGTGCTATAAAAATAGTTAACAACGGCATTAAACAATTATTAAAGTGCATAGGTAAAAGCACAAATTGGATGCAACAATAATTTCAAGATCTTTTATATACTCATAGGGAATCACAGCCATACCAACATTTTTGGGGGATTAGTAAATGTGAGGTGTTTAAACTGTTAGGGGAATGACTCTACTCTAAGAGGTTAAGAATGTCTAATGTGTCAAAGTGCTATGGAGATAGAGTAGTCCAAAATTTCAATTCCCTATAAAGATGCTATTAAAGGAGACTAATCTTGAAAGAAGGTTGTATTCGCACAACTCCAGAGTCTTCCAAATTGATAAAATCCTTGGGAGGGCCTCTTCAAAGGCTTCAGTCATCCTCATTTTTGCGGACCAATATTCAAAGGTTGGAATATTTGTTGTCTTCTGCTATAGCTATTGAAATACAATATTGTGCAAATTTATTAAGTCCAATAATAGCGGTCAATGTACCAAATAATGCTAAAGGGGCTTCAGGATTTATTGTATAATGACCGCATTTACTTAATTCTCGGAAAAAGCTTATTTCAAAATTGGTAAAGTGCTGGGCACGTGAAAACAATATGTAGCAAGTCCCCCTACCACTTGCTTGACATTGAAAACATTTATCTGGAAAGGACTGGAACATCTTATGTAGCCTATGAGGGGTATACTATGCTATAACATTCTCTTAAAATTAGCAGCCCTAAGAGATTTATGCCCCATCTCACATAAATATTGCCATTCCCAGTTGTTATCCTACAATTGGTCTGCCTAAAAATCTTATCAAAAAATTTGGGGATCAGGGCCTGGTTGAAATTTGTTTGAGAAATCGATACCAATTACCCACTCCAGACAATTTATTCTCACCAAAGTGAATTTTTTAGCTCATTATATGGTAATTTGCTGTTAAAAAGCTTGATATCTGCACAAAACCAAAGAGTAATGAATGCATCTCTGTCCCATATTGCAGAGTAATTTCATATATTTTTTCGATTTTGGCCTCCAAAGAAGTCCGCCAACCTAGTGAACCCCTTTGCCTTCCAGGAAGCCAAGTTTGATTTAGACAAGACAAGACCAAACAAATTTGGAATTCAGTATTAAAGTAAATGCATGACAGGCTGGAACCTGCCAGGTTTGTTAAAAAGCCTGGATGCGACTTTCTAATGCATTCAGCACCTTATACCTCGCCCTTTGGGGAGCTTTGCAATTTAAAAAAAAGCTGTCAACTCAAATTCACACTCTTTAAGCATACGATTTAAGAAAAAGTTGTCAAAGACCGCCATCTCCGAGGAAAGTCAGACTATGTTATCTAGAAGAGCAGCCTGGTGGTAGCACCAATCCACCCTGGATTTTGTCGAATTGCAGAATGCACAAATTTACCCTTGGATGCTAATTATTCCATATCATTTTAAAAAAAAGAGAATATAATTCTTTAAAATATGAATTGCCAATCTTGATAGGGAGATTAGAAAAAAGAAATAAAAGTAATTGCAAAGTCGTCATTTTAATTAAAGCCACCCTCCTGATCAATTATAAGGGAAGAAGGGTCCATCTATCAAGTAGGGTGTAATACGGACATGAACTCGGGATCCACTGAGTCCAACATGGCTGACAGAATCAGACCATCAAATCAAGAAGGCAGTGCCCTAGACTACAACAATGACATAAGCTGTCAGCGCGATGCAGCTGGAGTAAAGGAGCGGGGTGATGCGTCCGATAAGGATGCCTTGGAGACCAGTATGACAGCAACCAAGCAAGATGCAAGGAGAGTAAGGAGCGATCAGATGGAGAAGACCTTGAGCAACAAGGAGTATCACTTAACCATCCAGTGACAGGAGGATGACGGCGTGAAAAGTTTGGAGAGGGTCGAGGAGAAGAGAAGCAGCATGGAGGCGCTTGAGACACCCAGAGAGAGGAGCCCTATGGTTCTGGCAGCTGTGGCTCACCTCCAGAGCCACGGCTTGAGGCAAGCACTAACGTCATTAGCACGTGCATGTCTCCGGTGCTGATAAGGGTGGGGAAGTGTTTGAGAAGTGGGTGTTCCCTGCGGGGTTCTGCTATGGGCACTTATCCCTTTTCTCTACACTATCTACAGTTGATGACATCCCCAAGGAAATTAAAACACACGTTTGGGGTCAGAGCCCAGTGGCTGACAACCGCCACAAGCACTTGTGGTGACAGTGCGGGTATTGTTCCATGTGAAATTGAATAGGTGACTCAGGAACCATTCTTTTCGTGTTTTACCTTTTTTCCCGAAGACCGGTACCCGAGTCTCCCAAATTCCAAGGGACCGCTGCCACATGAAGAGAGTGAAACTCTCCAATGACGGAGAAAGAGACTTACCTCAAAACTGTTGCTATGCTTAATTCTGAATGATACAAGTTCTTTGAAATTCCACACCTGAGACAAGAAACCTTAATAAACAACGTTAATGCCTCAACTTATGTCAAGTCATGTCTGACGTCCATATTACATAGGGTTTTCACTATAATGAACATGGCATCGTAATTCAATTGAGCTAATTTGGAATAATCGTTTGTTCCATATATCCCCAAGGTCTGAATATGGTGCTGGGAGACCGACTGGCACTGAAGATCTTGGGGAAGATCAGTGGACGTCACATTAAATAATAAAAGCTCCATTTTGGCTTAGTTAACTTTGTAACCCCCTACACTCATAAAGTTGAGAATTTTATTCATCACCCCATGTATATTGATTGGTTCTGTCAGCTTTTAGATATAAAATAATGT
Organism: Calotriton arnoldi; assembly: GCA_963921515.1. Taxonomy (NCBI): domain Eukaryota; kingdom Metazoa; phylum Chordata; class Amphibia; order Caudata; family Salamandridae; genus Calotriton; species Calotriton arnoldi. Next base: position 178,182 of record CAWUFW010016988.1, read on the forward strand.
CATCTGCAAAAAGTTTGATTTTTGACATCCCTTCTAGAGGCATGATTGAGTCTTTGCTGCATATTCTAACTGTCAGGGGCTCAATGAAAAGGGTAAAAAGCATCGGGGACACTGGGCATTCCTGATGGGTACCCTGATTCATTCTGACGAAGCCAGCTCCTTTTGAATTAATAAACATTTTAGCCTCGCCACTTTGATGTAGATTCTTCAGCATATATTTAAAAATTGATTGGGAAACCCAAATTCAGCCAAAGTAAAGAATAAAGACTCACAATTTACTAAATCAAAACCACAGCTTTTACTTGATTGTTAGAAAAATAATCAATTGCCTGAATCAAAATGTTAGTATTGGCAGCTATGGACCTATGTGGAAGGAAACCATTTTTGATACTTATGGATCATTGTTTGGGCAATAGGGGCTATTTGTGATGCCTATATTCTGTAGGATGGGAGATTTATCCTATTTGAGAAAACTATCAATAATAGACTCTTTAAAGACTTAGGGATATCTGTGCCCTTCCTGATTTGATTGAATAGGTTAGTTAAAAAGGGCAGGAGCTCCCTAGCGAACATCTTATATAGCTCCATTGTAATGCCATCCAAGGCCGAACTGGCTACCGGGCGTTTTGGTGGGCTGCCAAGCTGGAGGCCGATTTCACTGCGGTGGGGGCTGATTTTGTTCATGGGGACCTGCATGTACTTCTAAAGAAAGAAAGCAAAACAAATGGTTTTAAAGCATTCCTTAACCTTTTGGTGCTTGCGTCGGCCAATGGCCGACGCAGCACTACCTCCTGGTGCTGCGCACGTCCATTGGACGTCACCAGGGAGGGCACTAATAAATCGTCCGGTGCATTGCACCGGATTTTTTTTTAAATTTTATTTTTACTGGGGGAGACGCAGAAGGCTTTCCGCGTCTTCCCCCGCCCTCCCGCCCATCTGTGACGCTCAGCGCGCCGCAGGCGCTCTGACGTCACTGATTCCCCACCGGAGCCGAGGACAGCAGCAGGTAAGGCCGCGCTCGACTCCGATGGGGGAAATCTGGCTGGAAGCGGCCTCCCAGCTTTCAGGAGGCCTCGTTTGAGGGGAGAGTCTCCCATTTCAAACGAGGCCTTCCTGAGAGGGTTTCCTGGCCGTGGATCGCAGCGCTGCTGCGATCCACGGCCAGGAAACCCCACTAGACACCAGGGATGTCTTTGGGGGGGTTGGCCCTCTTGGTGATGGGTCGCCCCCCCCCCCGGGGGCACATTTTTAAATTAACTTACCTGGCTTTCCCTGGGGTGCGCGATCGCCCCCTAAAAAAAAAAAAAAAAAGACGTTTTTATTTTTTTTTAAATGGCGGCGATATTGGCAGGGGGTTGGTCCTTCTGCTCAGTGGCCGACCCCCTGTGGGGGCAATTATGTACATAATTATGGGGCCACAATCTGCTCCCAGGGGAGCCATAGGCATGCACATAACAAAGTGCATATAATGTAAAAGAGGTTAGTGGGTTACTGCTTCTGTGCCAACTTTATGTTTTTTTGCCCAGTCTTTCATCATCTAATCTTGTGAAAAGGGTTCATTTGGGTAGAAAATAATTCTTATTATGAAAGAGAACCCCCAACGATGGTACGTTTTAAATTCTGGATTTGTGCTTTCCCAGAATAAGGGCTCAAACTATATTGCCTGCCAGTATAGATGGCATGTTACTGCTACACTACACCTTGTCCTGTCTGATGTAGCATATCCTATGTACTGTTGTCTCTGTGCAATGTGTGTGTGTGTGGTGTAAAGTGCTCTGACACCGTACACTGGTGTGAGTGTTGCTATAAAACTAAATGAATCTGAGAGACAGTGGTTTTTGAGACTTGAGGGGCACTGTTAAATGGTGCTAGTGAGGGAATCCATGGCAGAGGTGGTCATTGGTGGGGCACCAGCAGACGTTGTCGCACAGGGCGCCACCAGCGCTAATGCCGGCCCTGGAGTGAATGATATATATGTATCTATATACATATCTATATATATATATATATATATAGATACATGTACTCTTTGACTGCTGTTACCTGCTTTCTCGACTGGAGGGCTTCCTTTGTGCTATAATACGGCATGATTTTCATTTGGAATAGTAAAGTGGCAATGTCGCTACGAAGCCCTGGCCCACCTGGAAGGGCGCCTTTTCTCGTCATGATTCATATAGATATATATATATATATATTCAGAAACACAAAGGATGCCGCACTCCAGAGATTGGTTTCAGAGTTGCTTTATTTTCACCACGACTGGTGGTAGTGGTGGTGAAAATAAAGCAACTCTGAAACCTGTCTCTGGAGTGCGGCATCCTTTGTGTTTCTGAATTTAAATATTGTGTAAGGATTCTACCCGTTGCTGCCTGCACCACGTATTGAGCGCGCTGACATTGGGAATTAATTGTTATATATATATAAATATTTATTTACAGAGATATTTCTCAGTGCTGAAATTATGAGACTGTGAAAAAACTATAATGAGTCTCTTTGAAGTTACCTGAAAGGCAGTAAAGTGTGGTACTGCTGCAGAGTACAAAATTTCTGCTAGATAGAGATATCTGACTTTTGTGTAGTGGCAGTTTTGACGCCATAAAGGGTATGCTGAAACGAACAGATCGGTATTATGTAGACAGCTAAGTGGATTAGTAAAGCCACGCAGTAGAAACACTTTGTAACAGACTAAGGGGCATATTTACAAGCCCCTTGCGCCACTTTTGCGCAGCCGTTGCGTCACGCATGTGACGCAGCGGCAACGCAAACCATGCGCCGCGTTGCGCTATATTTGACAACGTGACGCATCTAGGGAGATGCGTCGACGTAGTAAACCCCTGCGCTACATGAAACCTGCGTCAGTGTTTCATGTGGCGTATCGCGCAGCGGGCGTTCCGGCGCAGGAACGCCTCGGAAGCGTGACGCAGTGAAATCTACAAGATTTCACGCAGTCGACTTTTCCGATGCTGGTGCGTCAAATCCTCACGCCTGCTTCAAGCAGGCGTAAGGATTGACGCACCATGTTAGGGATAGGGAAGGTTCGAACAGTGCTGGAGTTGCGTGCGCTTGCGACACTGCTTCAGCATCTGCGTCCAACTCTCCGCCGGCATCGATGCGTCACGCATCTGCTTATCCTTGCGCCACGATGCGCCGCATTGTAAATGTGGCGCATCGGACGTGCGCAAGGAGTAAACTCTGCGAGACGCATTTCCCTGGCGCATCCCATGCTGATATGCAGGGATGCGCCAGGGAACGTAAATATGCCCCACAATGTATGTGAGTGAGGGGCTATGGAGAGATGAGGGGCACGTTTGCAAGGATGGTAGTGGGCGCATCAAAGGAGGTCATAGTGTGCAATTGTAAAGCACACGTTCACCCGTAGGCATCTTGGCGCTAAAATGATGGTAGCACTGGCTCCCACCAGCGCTAAAAGGCTGCGATTATGGGTATGTGGCAAAGTAAAGGAATACTGTGTCTTTTTTCTCTCTTTCTTAGTCTTTTTGGAGAGCGTACGGATTTCGCAAAGGTAAGATGACTTTGTCATTATTGACTTAAACACTTCACTTCACTTACGCACACACCCACCTACACTTTAAAACCAACAACCTATCTGCCTTCTACGTAGGATAGTGTTTTAAAAGGATAGTTTAGGCACTAGCAGAGATGGCATATCGTTGGATGAATGCTGCCCAGGCCCTAAATCTGGTTCTGGAGTCCAGCTCTGAGGCAGGATCAGAGACTGAGACAGCAGATACTGAGACAGCATCTGAGGGAGAGGACAATGGAGCCGAATCTGGGAGTGACTTTTCAGTCGGCGCAGTTCCATCCGATGACTCATCGTCCAGCGATTCTGAAGGAGACGATGTCAGTCGTGCTGTCCCTTTGCCAGCACAGTCTGTGCAGCAGGACACCCGTAACAGGTTAGAGCAACCCAGAGTGCAGGCACGTGCGGCCGCAAGCACAGACGGAGTGCTGTCTTGGCAGCCTCCCAATTTAGTTCAGCCCCAAATTCCGCCTTTCACTGGTGACGCTGGATGTAAAGTAGATACGGCAAATTTTTTGCCAATTGACTACTTCCATCTCTTTTTTGGTGTTGACTTCCTAGACGAAATTGTGCAGCAAACAAATTTGCGTGCCGAACAATTTCTGAGGGAGCAAGGAGGCACTCTTGGGCCTCATTCTAGGGCGCGCAAGTGGACTCCCACTTCACTAGGGGAGTTGAAGATATTTTTGGGCCTCACACTTAAAATGGGGGTAGTGCATAAACCAACCTTGCTATCCTACTGGTCTACTCGCATGGTTTGGTTAACCCCCATCTTTGCACCCTACATGAGCAGAGATCGTTTTTTGCTATTGCAGTGCATGCTGAATTTCAATGACAATTCAGCTGCATTGCCCCGGGACCATCCAGACTATGACAGGTTGTTCAAAATTCGGCCTGTCGTGGAACATTTGTCTGCCAGGTTTCCAGAGGTTTATACTTCTGGAAAGAATATAGCCATTGATGAGTCCTTGATCTTGTATAAAGGGCGGCTGCTGTTTAGGCAGTACATTCCGAGCAAACGCGCTCGCTATGGCATCAAGCTGTACATGCTGTGTGAGAGCTCGACTGGCTATGTGTACAGCTTGAGAGTGTATACAGGGAAGGACACAACTCTTAACCCTGTAGGTTGCCCTCCCATGCTAGGGGTCACAGGAAAGATCGTATGGGAGCTTGTCCAGCCACTTCTTCACAAAGGTTATAACCTTTATGTGGACAATTTCTATACAGGAGTAGAGCTGTTCAGTGAGCTCTACAAAGCTGGCACCGTGGCTTGCGGTACAATTCGTTGTCGCCGCAAAGGATTCCCGCAGGAGCTTGTTTGCAAGAAGCTCCAGAAATCCCAGAGCACTGCGTTGCGTTCCAACGAACTGCTCGCAGTTAAGTTCTCAGATAGGCGTGACGTGTACATGCTCACTACAATTCATGCTGAGAGCACTTCCCTGTCACGGTTTGGGGTCAGATGGCCGAAGTCCACAAGCCCACCTGTATACTTGATTACAACAAGTACATGGGCGGAGTGGACAAGAACGACCAGGTTCTTCAGCCATACAATGCGAGTCGTAAAACTCGCACTTGGTATAAGAAACTGTTTACGCACCTGATCCAGATGGCAACATACAATGCGTATGTTGTTTATCGTGAGACCACCACAGGAAGACTCATGTCTTTCCTTGACTTTCAGTTGTCTGTGATTGAAAGTCTTACTGCTACAGAAGCAGAAGCCTCCACTTCATGTGTTCTGGAGGACGTGGCAAGGCTGCAGGAGCGACACTTTGCAGATAAAATTCCTGCAACACCCAAAAGGAGCAACCATGTCGTCGTTGTAAAGTGTGCTCGATGCAGGGAAAGAGGCAGGAGACTCGTGTTTACTGTCCCCAGTGCCCAAGTAAGCCTGCCTTCTGTTTTCCTACTTGCTTTATGTTGTATCACACTAAAGCAAAATACTGGGAAATTGACTGAGGTGGAGCTGCCAATAGGATAACCTTTCAATTGGTGTGAATGGATACCTACTGTCTGTGGGCCACTCCTTCACTACGCAAGCAGCTGCAGGATATTTCTTCCTCTACTTCATGAAATCATGGACTTCTCAACACCTTTATCTGCTTTCAGAACGTGGTAGTTGTTCTGTTCGCCAATTGACAAGTGCATTATAGTCCCCACGCTGCACATACTGGTGGACAGAACATATGCCACGTTGTCATGGAGTACCCGTGTTTCACATTCAACCGTTCTTCGTAGTTTATGATGTTCTCTTTAGGAAGTTTTTGAAAATTTCCAGCATGTTTGCCTTAGTTTCAAAGGTAGATATGCTTGCTCAGCTCGAGAAATGTTTTTGCGGCATACTCGGGCACCCCCAACTTGCATCCACAAACTGGAAGGAGTTGGATAGAGCATTGTGAGAGCATTGATAGCTCGTGACAGAAATGTTCACTCAAGCTTCAAGTAGCTAGAGATGAAAGGCATTAGTATAGGGTCTCTTAACAATTGGACAGGGTTAGTCAGGACTCTGAGGACAGACACATGAACGGGTTAGAACAGCTTACGGTAGGTACGCTTTCCGAGGAATATTGCAAAGGTAGAAGGCAGATAGTAAAGGTAGTATAGATACACGTCCTGACTTCTTCTTCACCCATGGATTCAAATCCATTGCTGCCACACTCACACTGAATTTACTGTAGTACTTATGGGTCAATGCTGCTTGCCATGTTCATCCTCCGTTAGAACTTAGTAGATGGTCAGTTTGCTGTATGATAAGTGCATTACAGTCACTGCACATAACGGTGGATTGGACATATGCTACATTGTCACGGACTACCCTTGTTTCACATTCATCCGTTCATAGTTTATGATGTTATCTTTTGAAAATTTCCAGCATGTTTGCCTTAGTTTCAAAGGTAGATATGCTTGCTCAGCTCGAGAAATGTTTTTGCGGCATACTCGAGCACCCCCAACTTGCATCCACAAACTGGAAGGAGTTGGATTTAGCATAGTGAGTGCACTAAAGGTGCATGAAAGACATGTCTTCCTGAGCCTCATGTGGCTGTCATGGAAGTCATTACTATAGGTTCACTGGGCATGAGTTCGGTAACGTTCTGGAAGAAGGAGGTGGAGACTTGACAGGTGGTAGAATATAGTCAAAGTCATTATGTCTTGTGGCATATGAATGTGATGGGCCCTTGCATGGCGGCAGTATGTTTGTGTGAGTGCAAGTGATATGGTTGTTTGGGCCCGTGGCTGGCGGTACGGAAGTCTTGTGTGTGGTGTGTGAATTGCGTGTGAATGGACCATAAAGTGGTTGGTGCCGTGATGTGGCTTTATGGCTCCCCTTCAGAAGGCTTGGCTTCAATATTTATATACTTTGATAAGTATTTGTGCTTTGAAGCCAGCGTTTCTGGAGGTGCTAAAACCAACCTGTGTAAGTGGTGGATTAGCTTTATCAAATGAGTGTTAGATTTATATTTGTGTCGGTTTAATGGCCTTTTGTTAGATATTTTTTTTTTCACAATGGGTAGCAGGGGACTTTCTGCCCTAGCTCAGTCGTCACCTAGGCAAACATTTACATTTTTGGGTAGTAGACAAAGGGGAAGTACAAGGGTGAATGACTTGCGTGGTTCTCACTGCTTTTTTTACCCAACATGCCCTGCTAGCCTCATATTTTGTTGAAAAAAATCACTATTTCCACACATTTTTGTGTGGGAAAGTTGTGGCATCGCCGGGCAGACACGCATTTCCTACCACCCAGCGTTCCCCAAGGTCTCCCGATAAAAATGGTGCCTAACTCGTGTGGGAGGCCCAAGTACCCGCGACAGGCTAGGGCCCAAAAGGTATTGAGGCGACATTAAAATTGCATATCACAAAACAACCTGGATTGTGAGGGGGGTCACCTTGGTTTTTGGCCCCGTGCTCAGCGGCCAGCTAGGAAAACCTACCAAACCCACACATTTCTGAAAACTAGACACCTGGGGGGTTCCAGGGAGGTATGGCTTGCATGGATCCCCAACGTTTTCCTACCCAGAATCCCCTGCAAACCTCGAATTTAGCTGAAAAACAACTTTTTCCACACATTTTTGTGTGGGAATGTTGTGGCATCGCCGGGCAGACATGCATTTCCTACCACCCAGTGTTCCCCAAGGTCTCCCGATAAAAATGGTACCTCACTCGTGTGGGAGGTCCAAGTACTCGCGACAGGCTAGGGCTCAAAACGTATTGAGGTGACATTAAAATTGACTATCACAAAACAACCTGGTTTTGCAAGGTCACCTCGGTTTTGGCCCGTGCTCGACGCCAGCTAGGAAACCTATTAACCTACACATTTCTGAAAACTAGGCACTCGGGGGTTCCAGGGAGGTATGGCTTGCGTGGATCCCCAACGTTCTTACCCAGAATCCCTGCAAACCTCGAATTTAGCTGAAATAATCACTTTTTCTACACATTTTTGTGTGGAAAGTTGTAGCATCGCCGGGCAGACATGCATTTCCTACCACCCAGTGTTCCCCAAGGTCTCCCGATAAAAATGGTGCCTCACTCGTGTGGGAGGCCCCAGTACCAGCGACAGGCAAGGGCCCAAACGTATTGAGGTGACATTAAAATTGCCTGTCACAAAACAACCTGGTTTTGCAAGGGGGTCACCTCGGTTTTTGGCCCCATGCTCGGCGGCCAGCTAGGAAACCTATCAAACCTACACATTTCTGAAAACTAGACACCTGGGGGTTCCAGGGAGGTATGGCTTGCATGGATCCTCCAAAGTTTTCTTACCCAGAATCCCCTGCAAACCTCGAATTTAGCTGAAAAAATCACTTTTTCCACACATTTTTGTGTGGGAAAGTTGTAGCATCGCCGGGCAGACATGCATTTCCTACCACCCAGTGTTCCCCAAGTTCTGCCGATAAAAATGGTACCTCACTTGTGTGGGAGGCCCAAGTACCCGCGACAGGCTAGGGCCCAAAACGTATTGAGGTGACATTAAAATTGCCTATCACAAAACAACCTGGTTTTGCAAGGGGGGGTCACCTTGGTTTTTGGCCCCGTGCTCGGCGGCCAGCTAGGGAAACTTATCAAACCCACACATTTCTGAAAACTAGATACCCGGGGGGTTCCAGGGAGGAATGGCTTGCGTGGATCCCCCAACGTTTTCTTACCCAGATTCCCTGCAAACCTCGAATTTAGCTGAAAAAATTACTTTTTCCACACATTTTTGTGTTGGAAAGTTGTGGCATCGCCGGACAGACATGCATTTCCTACCACCCAGTGTTCCCCAAGGTCTCCCGATAAAAATGGTACCTCACTCGTGTGGGAGGCCCAAGTACCCGCGACAGGCTAGGGCCCAAAACGTATTGAGGTGACATTAAAATTGCCTATCACAAAACAACCTGGTTTTGCAGGGGAGTCACCTCGGTTTTTGGCCCCGTGCTCGGCGGCCAGCTAGGAAAACCTATCAAACCCACACATTTCTGAAAACTAGACACCCGGGGGTTCCAGGGAGGTATGGCTTGCGTGGATCCCCCAACGTTTTCTTACCCAGAATCCACTGCAAACCTCGAATTTAGCTGAAAAAATCACTTTTTCCACACATTTTTGTGTGGGAAAGTTGTGGCATCGCTGGGCAGACATGCATTGCCTACCACCCAGTGTTCCCCAAGGTCTCCCGATAAAAATGGTACCTCACTCGTGTGGGAGGCCCAAGTACCCGCGACAGGCTAGGGCCCAAAACATTTTGTGATAGGCAATTTTGATGTTGCCTCAATACGTTTTTGGCCCTTGCCTGTCGCGGGTACTTGGGCCTCCCACACGAGTGAGGCACCATTTTTATCGGGAGACCTTGGGGAACACTGGGTGGTAGGAAATGCGTGTTTGCCCGGCGATGCCACAACTTTCCCACATAAAAATGTGTGGAAAAAGTGATTTTTTCAGCTAAATTTGAGGTTTGCAGGGGATTCTGGGTAAGAAAACGTTGGGGATCCACGCAAGCCATACCTCCCTGGAACCACCCGGGTGTCTAGTTTTCAGAAATGTGTGGGTTTGATAGGTTTCCCTAGCTGGCCGCCGAGCACGGGCCAAAACCGAGGTGACCCCTTGCAAAACCAGGTTGTTTTGTGATAGGCAATTTTAATGTCACCTCAATACGTTTTGGGCCCTAGCCTGTTGCAGGTACTTGGGCCTCCCACACGAGTGAAGCACCATTTTTATCGGGAGACCTTGGGGAACACTGGGTGGTAGGAAATGCGTGTCTGCCCGGCGATGCCACAACTTTCCCACATAAAAATGTGTGGAAAAAGTGATTTTTTCAGCTAAATTTGAGGTTTGCAGGGGATTCTGGGTAAGAAAACGTTGGGGGATCCACGCAAGCCATATCTCCTGGAACCACCCGGGTGTCTAGTTTTCAGAAATGTGTGGGTTTGATAGGTTTCCTAGCTGGCCGCCGAGCACGGGGCCAAAACCGAGGTGACCCCCCTTGCAAAACCAGGTTGTTTTGTGATAGGCAATTTTAATGTCACCTCAACACGTTTTGGGCCCTTGCCTGTCGCGGGTACTTGGGCCTCCCACACGAGTGAGGCACCATTTTTATCGGGAGACCTTGGGGAACACTGGGTGGCAGGAAATGCGTGTCTGCCCGGCGATGCCACAACTTTCCCACACAAAAATGTGTGGAAAAAGTGATTTTTTCAGCTAAATTTGAGGTTTGCAGGGATTCTGGGTAAGAAAACGTTGGGGGATCCACGCAAGCCATACCTCCCTGGAACCACCCGGGTGTCTAGTTTTCAGAAATGTGTGGTTTTGATAGGTTTCCCTAGCTGGCCACCGAGCACGGGGCCAAAAACCGAGGTGACCCCCCTTGCAAAACCAGGTTGTTTTGTGATAGGCAATTTTAATGTCACCTCAATACGTTTTGGGCCCTAGCCTGTCGCGGGTACTTGGGCCTCCCACAGGAGTGAGGCACCATTTTTATCGGGAGACCTTGGGGAACACTGGGTGGTAGGAAATGCGTGTCTGCCCGGCGATGCCACAACTTTCCCACACAAAAATGTGTGGAAAAAGTGATTTTTTCAGCTAAATTTGAGGTTTGCAGGGGATTCTGGGTAAGAAAATGTTGGGGGATCCACGCAAGCCATACCTCCCTGGAACCACCCGGGTGTCTAGTTTTCAGAAATGTGTGGGTTTGATAGGTTTACCAAGCTGGCCGCCGAGCACGGGCCAAAAACCGAGGTGACCCCCCTTGCAAAACCAGGTTGTTTTGTGATAGGCAATTTTAATGTCACCTCAATACGTTTTGGGCCCTAGCCTGTCGCAGGTACTTGGGCCTCCCACACGAGTGAGGCACCATTTTTATCGGGAGACCTTGGGGAACACTGGGTGGTAGGAAATGCGTGTCTGCCCACCGATGCCACAACTTTCCCACACAAAAATGTGTGGAAAAAGTGATTTTTTCAGCTAAATTTGAGGTTTGCAGGGGATTCTGGGTAAGAAAACGTTGGGGGATCTACGCAAGCCATACCTCCCTGGAACCACCCGGGTGTCTAGTTTTCAGAAATGTGTGTATTTGATAGGTTTCCCTAGCTGGCCGCCGAGCACGGGGCCAAAAACCGAGATAACCCCCCTTGCAAAACCAGGTTGTTTTGTGATAGGCAATTTTAATGACACCTCAATACGTTTTGGGCCCTAGCCTGTCGCGGGTACTTGGGCCTCCCACACGAGTGAGGCACCATTTTTATTGGGAGACCTTGGGGAACACTGGGTGGTGGGAAATGCGTAGTCTGCCCGGCGATGCCACAACTTTCCCACACAAAAATGTGTGGAAAAAGTGATTTTTTCAGCAAAATTTGAGGTTTGCAGGGGATTCTGGGTAAGAAAACGTTGGGGGATCCACGCAAGCCATACCTCCCTGGAACCACCTGGGTGTCTAGTTTTCAGACATGTGTGGGTTTGATAGGTTTCCCTAGCTGGCCGCCGAGCACGGGGCCAAAAACCGAGGTGACCCCCCTTGCAAAACCAGGTTGTTTTGTGATAGGCAATTTTAATGTCCCCTCAATATGTTTTGGGCCCTAGCCTGTCGCGGGTACTTAGGCCTCCCACACAAGTGAGGTATCATTTTTATCGGAAGACTTTGAGGAACGCGGGGTGGGTGGAATTTTGTGGATCCACGCAGATTCCAGAACTTTCCACCACAGAAATGTGAGGAAAATGTGGGTTTTTTTTACAATATTTTAGGTTTGCAAGGGATTCTGGGTAGCAGAACCTGCTGAGAGCCTGCCAAGTCACCCCATCCTGGATTCCCCTGGGTGTCTAGTTTTCAAAAATGTATAGGTTTCCTAGGTTTCCCTAGGTGCCGGCAGAGCTAGGGTTCAAAATCTACAGCTAGGCACTTTGTTGAAAAAGGGTCCGTTTTCACTGCGAAAATGTGGTGTGTCCACGTTGCGTTTTGGGCCGTTTCCTGTCGCGGATACTTAGGCCTCACACACAAGTGAGGTACCATTTTTCTCGGAAGACTTTGGGGAACGCGGGGTGGGTGGACTTTTGTGGATCAACGCAGATTCCAGAACTTTCCACCACAGAAATGTGAGGAAAATGTGTTTTTTTTTACAATATTTTAGGTTTGCAAGGGATTCTGGGTAGCAGAACCTGGTGAGAGCCAGCCAAGTCACCCCATCCTGGAGTCCCCTGGGTGTCTAGTTTTCAAAAATGTATAGGTTTCCTAGGTTTCCCTAGGTGCCGGCAGAGCTATGGTTCAAAATCTACAGCTAGGCACTTTGTTGAAAAAGGGTCCGTTTTCACTATGAAAATGTGGTGTGTCCACGTTGCGTTTTGGGCCATTTCCTGTCACGGGTACTTGGGCCTCCCACACAAGTGAGGTACCATTTTTATTGGAAGACTTTGGGGAACGCGGGGTGGGTGGAAATTTGTGGATCCACGCAGATTCCAGAACTTTCCACCACAGAAATGTGAGGAAAATGTGTTTTTTTGGACAATATTTTAAGTTTGCAAGGGATTCTGGGTAACAGAACCTGGTGAGAGCCAGTCAAGTCACCCCATCCTGGATTCCCCTGGGTGTCTACTTTTCAAAAATGTATAGGTTTGAAAGGTTTCCCTAGGTGCCGGCAGAGCTAAGGTTCAAAATCTACAGCTAGCCACTTTGTTGAAAAAGGGTCCGTTTTCACTGCGAAAATGTGGTGTGTCCACGTTGCGTTTTGGGCCGTTTCCTGTCGCGGGTACTTGGGCCTCCCACTCAAGTGAGGTACCATTTTTATCGGAAGACTTTGGGGAACGCGGGGTGGGTGGAATTTTGTGGATCCACGCAGATTCCAGAACTTTCCACCACAGAAATGTGAGGAAAATTTGTTTTTTTGGACAATTTGTTAGGTTTGCAAGGGATTCTGGGTAACAGAACCTGGTGAGAGGCAGTCAAGTCACCCCATCCTGGATTCCCCTGGGTGTCTAGTTTTCAAAAATGTATAGGTTTGCTAGGTTTCCCTAGGTGCTGGCAGAGCTAGGGTTCAAAAACTACAGCTAGGCACTTTGCCAAATAAGGGTCATTTTTCACAGTGAAATTGAGGTGTGTCCACGTTGCGTTTTGCGCCGTTTCCTGATGCGGACACTAGGCCTACCCACACAAGTGAGGTACCATTGTTCTCGGAAGACTTTGGGGAACGCGGGGTGGGTAGAAATTTGTGGATCCACGCAGATTTCAGGACTTTCCACCACAGAAATGTGAGGAAAATGTGTTTTTTTGACAATTTTTAGGTCTGCAAGGGATTCTGGGTAACAGAACCTGGTGAGAGGCAGTAAAGTCACCCCATCCTGGATTCCCCTGGGTGTCTAGTTTTCAAAAATATATAGGTTTGCTAGGTTTCCCTAGATGCAGGCAGAGCTAGGGTTCAAAAACTACAGCTAGGCACTTTGCCAAATAAGGGTCATTTTTCATAGTGAAATTGAGGTGTGTCCACGTTGCGTTTTGCACCGTTTCCTGTCACGGGCACTAGGCCTACCCACACAAGTGAGGTACCATTTTTCTCGGAAGACTTTGGGGAACGTGGCGTGGGTAGAAATTTGTGGATCTGCGCCGATTACAGACCTTTCCACCACAGAAATGTGAGGAAAATGTGTTTTTTTGACAATTTTTTAGGTTTGCAAGGGATTCTGGGTAACAGAACCTGGTGGGAGCCAGTCAAGTCACCCCATCCTGGATTCCCCTGGGTGTCTAGTTTTCAAAAACGTATAGGTTTGCTAGGTTTCCCTAGATGCCGGCAGAGCTAGGGTTCAAAAACTACAGCTAGGCACTTTGCCAAAAAAGGGTCATTTTTCACTGTGAAATTGGGGTGTGTCCACGTTGCGTTTTGCATCGTTTCCTGTCACGGTCACTAGGCCTACCCACACAAGTGAGCTACCATTTTACTCGGAACACTTTGGAGAACGCGGGGTGGGTGGAAATTTGTGGAGCCATGCAGATTCCAGAACTTTCCACCACAAAAATGTGAGGAAAATGTGGTTTTTTTGACTATTTTTTAGGTTTGCAAGGGATTCTGGGTAACAGAACCTGGTGAGAGCCAGTCAAGTCACCCCATCCTGGATTCCTCTGGGTGTCTAGTTTTCAAAAATGTATAGGTTTCCCTGGCTGCCGGCAGAGCAAGGGTTAAAAAACTACAGCTAGGCACTTTGCAAAAAAAGGGTAATTTTTCAATGTGAAAATGTGGTGTGTTCACGTTGCATTTTCAGCCGTTTCCTGTCCTGGGCACTATGGCTACCCACACAAGTGAGGTACCATTTTTATTGGGAGACTTAGGGTAATTCATATTTGTAAAGCAACTGTTATTACCTATTGACTTTCTATGCATTTCTGCCTTCCAAATGAAAGACAATGTGTAAAAAGAAATCATTTTGAAAAATGACCTATAATTCTCATGCTAGTATGAGTATTACCAATTTCAGAAATGTGCAAATATCTACTGTTTCTAAACTCTATATTGTGTTCCCATTTCAGAAATACATAGGAGTCTTTCATACCGAATATTCCATGTATACATTTTCCCAGAATAATTGCTATATACCCGGTACATAATAAAAAACCATTGCAAGACGCTGCTCAGTTTTTGGCTCTGGGTTCGTCGGGTTCTTGGTGAACCTACAAGTCCTATATATCCCCACAACCAGTAAGGTCCACTGGATGTAACGGTATATTGCTTTCAAAGAGCAGTCATAATTAGAAGAAGTTACAGGTGAAAACGTTGACACAAAAGGCTGTTTTTTTCAACTAATTTTCCATTTTTCCTATATTTAACTGTTAGTTTCTATAAAGGAACCTTGATGGATTTACACAAATGACCCCTTGCTGAATTCAGCATTTTGTCTACTTTTCTAAAATGTATAGATTTCCAGGATCCATTATTGCTTTCATACCCATTTCTACCATTAACTGGAAGGAGGTTGAAAGCACAAAAAATAGCAAAAATAGGCTATGTCCCAGAAAAATGCCAAAACTGTGTAACATTTTTTGGTTTTCTGACAAAAGTCTGTCATTCCCTAAAAGCTGGGAAAATGGAGATTTCAGCCCCACAAACCCTTTTTGATACCATTTGCAGGGAAAAACCCAGACGCTTTCATATGCGGGACTTTTTCCCATTTTCCCCAAAAAACCAAAATTTAGCTGTATTTTGGCTAAAATCTGGGAACCCTCCAGGGGAATCCACAAACCCTGGATTTCTTTAGAATCCCCATGATGTTGGAAGAAAAGGACGCAAATTTGGCGTGGATACCTTATGTGGTCAAAAAGTTACAGAGGCCTAATCGCGAACTACTACAAATAGCCAAAAAAGGGCTCAGCACTGGGGGGAAAAGGCCCAGCAGTTAAGGGGTTAAAACAATTTGGTTTTGCATTGTTTACTTAGAAATGCTGGTAGCCAGTCCAGCCCTGATGGCATCGCTCCCACAAGCTTTAAGTATATTAGCCACCTTGGATGCTGTTATTTAACCAAGAAGGAGATCTTTTTGACACCTAGACACTTGGGGTAATAGAGTGCGCTAAAATATTGCTCAAGTCTAGATGTAGGAACTGAGTCTGCCATCTTGTATAAATTCCTATAATGTTGTAACCCCCCCACCACCCCCCGGCTATCTCATCTTTCTCAGCTAATGACACATTGGTGAGTGGATTCTCAATCTCATTAATACCATGCTTATTCTTCTTAATCCTGGTTGACCACGCAAGATATTTTCCTATTTGTTGACTTTCTTCATATATTTCTGTAGATATGCTCTATCTTTGGTTATCTCTTCAAGTATAAAAAAATCTCTGCGATCCTGCTTTGACCTGTCGAGCTGCTCCTTTTTTGATTTCCTTACATGGAGGGAAAGCCTGCCTTCTAGAAACAAAAACTCCTGTGTAGCGTGATCAACTGCAGCTTGTAATGCTTGCACTTTACTGATTCATGCCTTGTTTAAATTGGACTTATAGGCTATGACCTGACCTCTAAAAGTAGCTTTGAAGGCCTTACTTACTAGTCAGAGGCAAGGCTATGGTTAATCTTGAAAAATTCCTTAATAAAGACTCACATTTCCTCTAACCATGTCTGGTCCAATAGTAAAGATTTGTCAAACTACCATCTAGGTCTTTCTTTTGGCACGATGTTAACAGGTAGTTGAAGAAGGACTATCGAGTGGTCAGAAACAGAGTCGGCCCGTATCTTGACTAAACCTCATTTAATCGTATTTGTTATTAAAAAAAGTCTAAATGTGAAACAGTATTTAATTGATGAGAGAAGCAGGTAAACTGGGAGGATTCTGGGTCATTTACCCACCAGGGATCCACTAAAGGAAAGTCCTGCTTGATAGTTGGCAACAGTTGGGATTAACTTGTAGGTCTTGAATACAATTAAAGTCACCTCCCAGGAACAACCACCTTTCGGTGCTCATGGCAAGATTTTGAAGGTGTTGTAAGGATTGGACCTCATCTATAATAGGACCATAGTAATTCACAAGATTATAAACCACGCCCAAGACTATGACCTTATCCCAGATCCATCTTCCTTTCATATCTCTTATAACATACCTCACCTGTCAGTTAACATTATTTGCCAAATAGATTGCCACACCTCTCATTGAAACCCCTGCTGATGCGAAGTATGCATGGGAATATCTTCTCTAAATGTTAAGTTTGGAGCTATTATTCTTCAAATATGTTTCCTGAAAAAAAATCACTTCAGGGTTTAATGAAGACAGCCATTTCATCAAGGCACCATATTTACATTTGTTTAGCAACCCATTAGCATTGCATGTAATTAGCTTAATATTGCAAACCATTAAACCACTCTACCAAAATCCTGCTGCTGAACACCAAACCCCACCCAGTCATTAACTTCTTGATTTAATTTCTGCCTCTTTGCTGCAAAGACTTACTACCCTTCTCTTCTACCCTGCTAATTGTTTCTACTCGTGCTCCCTCCCATCCCAATGCTGTGCTATCAACCCAACTACTCTGCATCTTGGAGTGCCCCCCCCCCCGAACCCAGACACACATTTGACCCCCTACCCCAAAATACTCATGGAAAGAGGGGTTTTGCTCACCTTCCCCCCACAGGGCCCCAGACCTCATGATTGGTCTCCTGCAATTGCACTTGACGTCACTCCTGCCCTCCCAACATGGGAGTTTCCCACCCTGTTCCAAAACAACAATCTCAAAACTTTAGGACATCTCAAAAAGCTTTTAAACCACTTTTTCATCTCTATCTAATTCTGAATTTTACAAAGCAAATCCTTTGCCTCTTCTACTGATTAGAACACATGAAATTGCCCCTTAAAACTGACTTTCAATTTGGACTGCTGGGCCAATGAGGCTTGAACCCCAAATGATTTGAACTGCTCCACCAGGCCTTGAAATGCCCTGCGGCGGAGTGATGCCTTGACTGACATATCAAAAAAACACCAAAATGGTTCTTTTTCTGAAATTTGAAAAGTTTTTTCTGGATAGCCATAGAAAGAATCTGCTCCTTGATATGAAATTCTTAAAAAATAACAAGAATAGTAGGTGGATATTTGGCATTCGTCGGTTGTTGAACCGGGACCCCATGGGCCCGTATAACTGAAAGGTCTGATTTAGCATCTGGCAAAATTTGGGTTTTGATCAATGATTCCATGAATTGAAGTGTATTCTTAAAATTTCCTTGAGTCTTGTTTTTCTCGGGAATAGCCTCACATCAAAGATTATACCCCCTTGCATGATTCACCATCTCCTCAATCTTATTCTCAAAATAATGAACCTTCTTCTGTGCACTTATCATGTCTTTATTGAGAGAAAAAGTTGATTCCTCAAGGTCCGATATCCTTTTCTACACTTCCGGTAATCTGACTGGTATCTGCATCACACACTCCTCAATTTTTGCTAATCTTTGATGGAAAGCCACAATCTCCTGGGTTTGCAGCTGTTCCGTGTCATGAATTTCCATCAATATTGTCTCCAATAGCAATTTTAAATGATTCCTGTTGTTCTGAGCCCAGAAGACGAGCTGTTAGCTCCCTGGACTAGGACCATTGACAGAGGATAATCTTGTCAACCCCGATCTGGCATGACATCTAAAGAGTTGAGCCGTATCTCGACTAAACCCCATTTAATCATATGTGTTATTAAAAAAAGTCTAAATGTGAGGCAGTATTGAATTGATGCGAAAAGCAGATAAACTAGGAGGATTCTGGGTGATCTACCCACCAGTGATCCACAAAGGCAAAGCCCATCTTGATAGTTGCCAACACCCAAGCAAGTTTTGGGCTTCATCTGTTTTGAGGTGTCACCTTTTAGGTATTGAAAAAAATTAAAGTCACCCCCCAGGATCAAGCACCCTTCGGCGCTCATGGCAAGGTTCTGAAGTGGTTGTAAAGATTGGAACTCATCTATAATCGGACCGTGGTAATTCACAAGTTTAAAAACCACACCAAAGACTGCGACCTTCATCCAGATCCATCTTCCTTTCATATCTCTTATAACATACCTCGGTTTCAGCCTGAGGACACAAAATGGAATTTAAGGGGGAAGAGGGGAAGGAGGGGTATTCTCTTGAGACACTACACAAGGTGCATTTGCCATGATTACTTGCATGTTGCCCCCTCCACCTGTCGGGGCTGGTTGTAAGATCGCCTTTTCAACCCGACTATTCAGTTGTTTGGGAAACAGCAGATAATCTTTTATTCTAGCCTCTGAATTTTGGCCTTCAATCACTTGCCATGAATATGATGAGGCTTCAAACTCGCCTCCTAGCCCAGCCTGATTCATATTTCCTTGTTCGTACAATGCCAGTGTTGAACTTTGTGGGTCGGAATACTCAAGCACGACATTATTTTTAGAACCTGCCACTTCTCTACCTGCTGGCTGTGGGCAGGTGGAATCTACGCTTGACAAAGAGGTTCCAGGTATGTCTCCTCTTGATACAATGTTTCTGTCCTTTTGAGCCACCGCTGCCAGACAACTCTGAGTGGCACGTTTTTAGATTTTCTGGGAAGGAGTTGCACTATTGGCCCCATTTGCCGTTTTCATGATGTTGTTGTAAGATATCAATAAGAATGCCAAATATAGAGTCTGTGGCATGCAGCAATCATAGGAAAACCATAACAATGGAATTGGTTATGCAGAAAATCTTCCAATTCTTTCCCAGTCTGAAAGTTGGCTGCCCTTATAGGAAAACAGAGCGGCTAGTACCACTGGATCCCTGGAATGGGCCCTCGACTCGTCGTGGCCAGAGTTCACCTACCTCCGGCACCGGAAACTGCTATCATTTCTAGAGTGCTGCAGGAGCCATCCAGCTACTGATTCGGCCGCTCGTTTCCATAAATGTTTCGACAGGTCTCGGGGCAGGCTAATCTGTCTGTCGGAGTTGTTCCTAGTGAATCCTTGACTTCTTCACCGCTCATTCAATGCTTAGGGCATCACGGCCTACTTGCCGCACTCGCATTGGCTGTTTGCAGGCTTTGGGCCACCAGAAGGAGGAAGCGGAAGGTATGCGAGCAGGGGGAGAGAATCCAGGAGCGTGCTCAGCAGTAGATCACGTGGGCTCCGCCTGCTCCCAGCTGCTTGTGCAAATAACAGTTAGACAAAGACTAGCGTAACAAAGAAAAAAGAAAGAAAGTAAGAAAAGAGAAACAAGAAGTGGAAAAGTAAGGGCTAAGGAATACAATAGCAAGATAAACTGACCAAAATAAATTGATAATTACAGTGATACAGTTCAACAAGAGAACACAAATATATTCATCACACATGTAGTCTTTAAAATATTTCAGATGATGATGATATTTCAGTATCTTATGTCTCTTCCTCAAGAAATGCTTACACCAAGGAGTTTCTTTTGCCCCTTCTTCTTCCTTGATTTTCTGGGGGAAATCATTATGATATTTTTAGAGTTATTTATAAAGATAGCCAGGCAATTAAGGTTCCAAATCCAACCATCTTCCAACTTCACAGCTCCTTTGAATGATTGTATCACCTCCAATGGTTTACTGAACTTAGAGTCAAGCTTGTGTCAGACAAGTTAATCACAATGTTTATCTTACTCCTTGCTTGTTCCCTAACTCCTTTCTATACAATTCACCAAAACATCACTCACATTTCCCACTCCTGTTCTCTCTCTAACCCATTATGGACAGACTTCTGTTAATGCTCATCTTCACCTAATCATTTCAAACTATTTTGCCATTAGGGGTATGAATCGAAAATCTATACACCTTCACCCTTTTCTTAATGTCTCTTCTCCAACTCATTCTGACACAATTTCTATGGACCTCACCAAGCGTGAGAACATGTCCATTGAAGGAAGAATATACTGAGGAACTGTCATCACGAATAATACTCACAACGTCAAGGGCAATATATCTCGATAGGATAAAGGAATATCTCCACACTGAACAGGTTGAGTTCTAACTTTTTCACTCTGTACACATTAAAAGCGATCTCTTACCACACACAGATAAGCGAAGAAAGATATCCAGAGCACAGTTATCTAGACACTAGATACCGATATCTAGGTCACTGGAATCTAGATACTAGATATCAACAAATCCATCTATATGAAAAAAATGATTTGTAAAAAAATAATCACAGACGAAGTCAGTTAATGTGAGGAACATACAGTTCCAAGTGTCAAAAAAGTGCAAAGTGGATTAAAGAGTCTGGCCACTAGCTTTTTAAATGTACCCAACTGTGAAGTAGACCACCTAAATCCAAATCATTTTCCCTTTAAAGTATTTGTAACATCCACAAATTTACAGAGAATCCAAAATGTAATCTAGATGAGCTAAATCAGTTTCACCGAAATCTAAAATAGTGCATTCAATCTCTGACCGTATAAGCTTGAAAATTTCCAGTAACCTCTGGGTTGATGACTAGTCTTGAATGGAATTTTAATACCGCAAGCAGAATTAGAGAATTTTAGCACCTCCGTGTTGCTCTTTTAATGCTGAGTTCTTGCAAAAATCCACCAATCGCCGGTTGGTGGAATTTTATTTTCCAGTTCGAGCAATACGGTGACAATGGGAACAATGTGAAGCTTCAGAATGTGAGCAGGTGATCGCGACCAAGATTGGCGTCTCCGTGTGTGATTTTTGGTCGCTAGGTTGACTTCTGGTTCGATTTTTCTAACGCGGACAGTAGCGTTCAGATGGCTGCTTCCCAAGTAGATTGCAGGAGCAGGAGGGATAAAACAAAATGGTTGCGTGCTTGAGCAAACTACCATCTAGGTAGTTCTGCTGATTTTTCAGTGTGTAACACGCTTCTTGTGCTAAAATTGGAGCACGAGCAGCACAATGTGCATTTTACGCTCACTGGTGGAAATTTGAGGAATCCCATAGAGATTTTTATGTAACTCCATGTGATTCTGCAGAGTGAAATTCCGCAAGTTCTGCCCAGGCCTATTGATGACCCTGCAACCTTCAAATGATCTACACTGTAAAGCTTCATAGGAATTGTCAGTGCACCAACAGAGGTAACAGAGAGTGACTCCAGGCATTGCTGCGGAGATCTGGGATTTTGTTTTTAATTTAATGAGAAATTTGCACATTGCCCATGAATGCAACCACTGAAAATCACCAGTTACAGTATATATATATATATATATATATATATATATATATATATATATATATATATATATATATATATATATGTATATATATCACCTTGTACCACGATTCCGGTGCAGCGGCGTACTCGAATATTAGCGCGCCCCAAATCACCAAAGAACCACGAACCACTCGAATATCGGCATTCAGCGTATTTTATTTCTTCCTCAAGACGCGTTTCGGGCACCACTTGCCCTTGATCACTTAATCGAGAAAGTGTTTAGCCTTACTTTTTTAAATATGCTATGTGTTACGTGCATACACCATGTGACTAACAGGAGTAGTGAACATAGAAAACAAACTAATAGCACACTGGTAAAGCACACAACCAGAGTCTGTTTTCTTATTACATTTTCAAGATATTTTTTTACTAGTTGTTTTTGTATGTCTATACAACCTTTTACATTTGGTTACCATTCTAAATGTTTGTGTGACACTTGTCAGGCTAATAATGTTAAAAAGATCATTGATATAAATATTTAAAATAAATATTTTAAAAAACCCTCATGTTGAATCTTTGCAATACAAACATTATTCATTATTTGACAGATTATTCATAAAACAATCTTAATTCAAAAAATGTGATTCTATAATTGCAAAAAACAAAACAACATGTGCAAAATATCGCACAGCCTGAAGTTGATTGCTTCAAATAGGTAACTTAGCTGTATATATATATATAACCTACTGGCGGTCGCCAGTAGGTAGTTATAGTTAGAACCTAGTTTCCATAGGAAAAGCATTTTTTGATGTGCTTATAACTTTGGCGTCATTTGCCGAATCTTTACGAAATTTTCCAAAAAGTTCCTCTTTCCAGGTGAGCTCCTATCCTGAAAGTTTGGGGGTGATTCGTGAAGGGGGGCTGAGAAAAAAGGGGGGTCCCAAAACTTGTTTTCTCCATGCAATTTCCATAGGAAACTTTAGACAAGACTACAGGTCAAACTGCTGAACAGAATTACGCCAAATTTGGCAGGGAGAAAGGTCTTGGTCCAGAAAACATGCTTTTGTTTAAATGGGGTAAGTCCGTTCAGTGGTTTTAGAGAAATATCATAATTTACAGATATCGATATTTGAGAATTCTGACATTTGATTTGCTGAGGCGTTAAGAGCACGAGCGTGCGGCTCATTGGTTGCGAACTGTTGAAACTAGGAAGTGTTGGCAGCCATTTTGTGACTGACTTGAAAGGCCTAGGGCGAAACAAAAGAGAAAAATTGTATAAGAGGGTATAGTAGGAACACTGTGGTCTTAGTTTAAGCAGTCTGTACGGTGCAGAGGCAGGGAGTTTGAATGTTGCGTAGGCCGTGGAAATTACGTCCGCAGACGTAGAAATCATGTCCGCAGAACAACGGTGCGCGGTATTGCGGCAAGGTTGTGTAGGCTCTGGAAATCCCGTCGGGAAAATAACAATGCGCCGTATTGCAGCCTTCCTTTAATATAATGCGCAGTAATGTTTATTTATAATGCAGTGTTCACTTTTATCACGGACAGTGTCACTTTCTTACACGAAAATTAATATTATGTGGGAGGGCGTGTTCTGTTCGTGTGTCTGGAACAAAATTAACGTTTAATTGGCTGAGGTGTTCCAACAACGAGCTCAATGTTCATTGGCTGCGAACCATTGAAAGTAGAAGTGTTGTCAGCCATTTCCTCCCCGTCCGCGGAGTAGCAGGGACATCTGATTGGCTGACGTGTTCCAAGCAGGACCTTCCCAAGCTTAATGTTCATTGGCTGCGAACCATTGAAAGTAGAAGTGTTGCCAGCCATTTCCTCCCCGTCCGCGGAGTAGCAGGGACATCTGATTGGCTGACGTGCTCCAAGCAGGACCTTCCCAAGCTTAATGTTCATTGGCTGCAACCATTGAAAGTAGAAGTGTTGCCAGCCATTTACTCCCCGTCCGCGGAGTAGCAGGGACATCTGATTGGCTGACGTGTTCCAAGCAGGACCTTCCCAAGCTTAATGTTCATTGGCTGCGAACCATTGAAAGTACAAGTGTTGCCAGCTATTCCCTCCCCCTCTGCGGAACACCATGGACATTTTATTGGCTAAACTGTTCCTAGTACAAGTTTGCTCATTATTGGCTGGGAACGGTTCACTGTTGTGAACCATTTTGTGACGCACTTCAATGGAGTACGGGAAAAGAAAGTAGTAGCGGGGAGGGTAGGAACACTATTAACTCTGTACAGTGGTCACAAGGTGGTGGAGAGGGATTGTGAAGGTAAAAATAGTTTTTTATATATTTTAAGGGCCATTTATATAATTGGCGTGGGGTGTACAAATCACGGCGGGAAAATAACAAAGTGTGTTGCGGTCTTCTTTTTATTAAGTTTGTGGGTGGGAGACTTCCCAGGAGCACTGTTTAGTTATAATGTGGTGTTTGCTTTTGTAACGGGGAGCTGTGGTTGCGCAGCAAAAATTTCAGTCTAGGTTTGAAATAGTTTTTATTAAGCAATTACAAATATACTTTGTTCGGAAACTGAAGCTGTATATATCAAAGGGGTGACAAATAAAAACGCAATTCATAAAATATCCCATAAGCGTGGGCACACCCTCCCTTTTTTTCTGCTATAGTTTGTAAAAGTGTTGCCCCATATTCTTGATAATATAAGAGGGCATGAGTTACTTTTAGATAAAGTAGAAAAGAAGTGCTACAAGAAACACTCCCACACTACATCATCTCAGGTCACAAGAACAATAACAAGTAAAAAACAGTTAAACACAAATCACTTTATATTACATAGAAATGTACGCTTTATCATTTTTTATAATTTCTATTATTGTAGAATTCGGGAAAGTTCGGTCGTAGTGCTTAGATCACGTACTCCTTTAAGAATATATAGGATAGTAGTATAATAATATACACTACTGGTCGTATATAATCTATAGGGAGAAGGTGAATAGGAACCGCAACAGACAAAAATTGAAATAGTAAAAAAACATTCAGAAATGTAGGGTTTATCTAAGATATTCAGTAAGAAAGAATCTATGGAAACGATTTTTTTTAAACTGCAATTACCAAAAATATTGTCACTGTAAAAATATCTGATCAAGTAAGTTATAAAGGTCAGTAAACTGTATTTCAGATGGTTTACTCCTGGCGGCGAGAAATCTCCAATTCCTGTTGTGTGTAAATATCACACTCTTACAATATACACAGTGTCACTGATGGCACATAAAAAGGAAAATGAAAATGAAGTCATCAATACAAAACAAGATCAATAACGAAATACTTTCCAGCGATGAGTATGTTGAGAGCTTCTTTTCTCCGGGACTTCGAAATCTTTCATCTTTGCGCCAACGGGTCATAAAGTGCTCTGAGATCACAATGACTGTTAATATTATAATATACATATTCACAGTATATGATTCCAAGAAAGAAACAGAGTAAGAATGAGAAGGTGCTGACGTTAAATCTAAATCTTTAGTCTTTGCGTCGACGGGTCATAAACTCTACTGAGGTCAGTATAAATGTTCATATTACAATATACATACTCACACTATATGATCTCAAGGGAGAAATAGATTAAAAACCAGAAGCTGCTGACGTTACATATAAATCTTTAGTCTTCGCGCCAACGGGTCACAAACTCCTCTGAGATCATAATGTGTGGTTATTATAATATACATACTCACACTATATGATGTCAAGGGGGAAATATACTAGAAACTAGAAGCTGCTGACGTTACATATAAATCTTTAGTCTTCGCGCCGACGGGTCACCAACACTTCTGAGGTCAAGTACAGTGTCAATATTATAATATACAAAGTCACACTATATGAGCTCAAAGGAGCCAGAACAGGAACAATGTTTGCTGTATTCTGTCTGTTTCTGAAAACAAGCTGCTGACGTTACATATAAATGGCAAAAACAACCAATAACACTTTTTTTCTAAATACAAGTGTTTAAAGATTGACAAATAGCTACGTATTATAAATATCTAGTATTGCATAATCAAGCAACTTACAACTCAGGATTATGTTTTGTGGCCGCAAAAGAAGAATCCGACTGTAGAAAAGAGCACCTGCATCACTGAATGGAGACGCGTAAATAACTCGCAAAAACGAAACTAATCTATCAACGGGTGTGGTTTATATACTTTTTGGTTATTCAGTAGTCTATGGAAGGAAGATGCGGCTCCGCCCATTTAGATGTCACATTTTACAGTTGACACGTGCTCATGTTTTAACTGTTTCACTTGTGCACGTGTTGGGAAAAGTTACAAAATGTGAAGCGGAAAAAGTTTCGATTTCGAACTTAACACGTATAAGGTCCTTAATATGTACATACGCTAGAGAGCTTAAAAACTGTTACCCGGAAAACCTTGTCATTTCCATTATCATGAGTAAATAAATTTATTGATTGCCGTAATTCTAAATAGAAGACATAAAAGAAAAGATCTATCAGAATAGAAGAAAAAAAAACGTGATAATATTTCTCATCACTATGGTTTTAAATTAAAAAAATGCGAGCATTTGTAAAGCGTACAGCTAACCCTGGAAAGGTGTGCCGGCGCTCGGGGGCGCCGGAAAGATTAAGCAAGGTGTTGCCCACAGTGACATAGTGGTGGGCTAACGTGCCGCTGGAGCCGGGAATCGAACTGTGAACGCTGTTGTTCGAAGTCAGGTATCATAGCTGCTCCGTCACACTTTTGCCACACTTATATGTTAATTAGTGCTAATTAAGTTTTAAACATTGTTAAATTATAACTTATAACAGACTACTGTTACAGTTAGTTTTTCACTACAAAAAGTATGCACGTCTTTTTTAAATTTAGTTAAAAACAATATAGGTTTTAGGGACATTGTAGTTAGAAATTAGCATTTAAAAAACCTTTGAAATTCACTGAAAAAACCATAGGTTTCAGGGACGTTATAGTTAGAAATTAGCATTTAAAAAACCAATGAAATTCACTGAAAAAACCATAGGTTTTACAGACGTTATAGTTAGAAATTAGCATTTAAAAAACCTTTGAAATTCACTGAAAAAACCATAGGTTTCAGGGGCGTTATAGTTAGCTGGACATTTCACTCGTACAAAACCATAGAAATTCCACTGTTCTAGTTAGTTCGGCTAACTATAACTCGCGCCCCCGCAATGCACTGCTCATGACGTCACATATTACATAATTCATGGCATGGTCAGTGACATCACTGATGACATCACTGATGACATCTGAAATGACATCACTGATGACATCACTGATGACATCATCCACGTGAAAATCTGATGCACCTCCTCACAGTCTAATATAACCTTTAATACACCCACTGTAAAATACAGACTGCCATTTTCGAAACCATCGAGACACCAATACCAGTTACTACATACGCACTCTTTCATTCCTAGGTCTACACACACATCCACTCATTCACCCATACATTCACTTATACATGCAGTTACTCATCAATACAACACTATGATATGCACTCATACACCTATTCAGACACTCACACACCTCCACTCATCCATGGAGTTACTCACACACCTAGTCACTCATGCAAAGAATCAATCACACTCCCATTTACTCACCTATACAGTTATACACACACCACCTCCCTAATTCATACAGATACTAACGCATAATTACTCTCTTATATAATCACTGATACAAGTACACACTCATCCATACAGCCACTCTCACAATCACTCACTCTCACATATACTCATTTATATACAGCATCACTCACATATACTGCCTTTTACATATGTAGTTACTCACACATGTACCACTGAGACATCCATTCACTCACCAACACACCCATACACACACTCACCCACCCATACAGCTGTTTCCACATGCACTCTTGAACCCATACACCCAGTGAATCAGCCACTCACACATCAATGCACAGAGTCACACACCTCCAACCCACCCACACACACACTTAGTCTCCCATACAAATACTCAGGCAAACAATCAATAACCCATATAAACATTCATGTAGCTACTGACCAACCCATGTAGCAGCTTACACAACAACAGACAGCCTGATACACACATTCACACAGTTTAACCACTAACCCATGCATTCAGTAAGACACGTTTAATCACTCACTTATACAATCAGTCACAGACCTGTAAAATCCCCCATCCAGACACTTATACACCCACTCATTCTTCAATACACCTAAGAATATATGTAAAACATATTTAAAAATTACAGAAACACACAGTCACTGGATGATGTCATCAGTGATGTCATTTCAGATGTCATCAGTGATGTCATCAGTGATGTCACTGACCATGCCATGAATGATGTAATATGTGATGTCATGAGCAGTGCATTGCGGGGGCACGAGTTATAGTTAGCTGAACTAACTATAGCAGTGGAATTTCTATGGTTTTGTATGAGTGACATGTCCAGCTAACTATAACGCCCCTGAAACCTATGGTTTTTTCAGTGAATTTCAAAGGTTTTTTAAATGCTAATTTCTAACTATAACGTCTGTAAAACCTATGGTTTTTTCAGTGAATATATATATATATATATACATGTATATATATATATATATTCTTAATCCTGTCAGCTCCTCCTGGGAGATTCGCCCATAGTTCAGTGGCGCGTAAATGCCGGTAGAGCCAAAGCCGGCAGAAAGTCTTACAAAACCATACAATGAATCGCGCTCTCGGGTTCCGTGAATGACAAGTTATTTTATTGCTCAAAGTAACGCGTTTCGATAGAAGACTATCTTGATCACACAATGAGCCTCAGTGCATCGGTGCTATACATAAACATGTGACTTGTATCATAGACATGGAAAACGGACTATGGTTTCACATTGGAGCACTTTCAAATGATGGCGTCGGCCATCATGTAATGGCAAACACGTATAAACATGTAAGTACAATAGAACGTAGAAAGAAGTGTTAATTGGCTCAAGGGATTTAAAATGTGGTTTGTATTACCGCAGTGAGTCCAATTGTGCACATATGTACAAATATATACAGACAATGACCGGCTAAAAGTATTTTTATAATCATGTCTATGCATCCAATTTGATTGGCATAGCGTGACACGTGCAAGTGCACATACTAGAGCCCTACAGGTCGGGTGCATAAGGTGAGAAGGTGATATTAAAGTTACTAGTAAACAAATGTCACGTTTCACGTTGCCGGTCTATACCGTTCAATACATTCGCCAAGTGGCGAAAAACTGTATGTAGTCCATGACCAATGTGGATATGGAATCATTTTTTACCGGTGTGCTTCGTTCAATATATATGCCAAGTGGCGGAAACCAAATATATAGTCCATAGCAAAACATGAATATGAATATAAATAAAATATGATGGTGAAAAAATCCTTATCTAATCAGACGGTAGTGCAATCCCAATGTAGGGGAAGAAAAGGGTAGGTGGCCCGTGAGGTGTCCATATTCAAGTGTTGGGCCCCTTCCTTTCTTCCTGTGAAAAGAAAGAAAAAAGAAGAAAAAAGAAAGAATTAATAATTGGTTAAAATTTAGCCGTAGATCCATACATACATTTACTTGCTAAAAATCATTGCATATATATACATGGTGAAGGAAAATTAATTGCTACATATAATACAATTGGTGGGTTTGCTACAGGACAAAATCAGATAGTATAGGTTTATTCATTTATGAGATGTACTGCCAGTTCCTCGTCCACGTTATGTCCTTTAGGATAACGGGTTTCTAGATCAAGGATCCATTTGGATTCCTTTTTCCTGAGTCTCAATTCCCTGTTTCCGCCTCTCTGCCCCACCATTATTTGTTCTATGACAAAGTATTTTAACAGCCTATCCATAGGAAATTCGTAACATTCTTTTCCCAATAACTTTGGCGCCGGTTGACGAATCTTCGTGAAATTTTCAAAACTTATGGCCCGCTCCGGTCCGCTCCTATCTTGAAAGTTCCGGGATGATTCAGCAAGCGGGGGCCGAGAAAAAAGGGGGGTCCCAAAACGTGTTTTCTCCATGTTAATTCCTATAGGAAACTTTAGCCACGGCTACAGCCCGAACTGCTGAACGGAATTACACCAAATTTGGCAAAAAGGTAGGGCTTGGTTCAGAAAGTGCCTTTTTTTTAAATGGTGTAAATCCGTTCTGTAGTTGCGGAGAAAATCAAACAATAGTGGTCAAAAAATCAATTTCCCATAGGAAACTTTAGACACTGTTACAGCCAAAACTGCTGAACGGAATTACACCAAATTTGGCAAAAAGGTTATATATATATATATGTACTGTAACTGGTCTCTGTAACCTTTGTTTTTTTCAGTGAATATATATATATATATATATATATATTTATATATATATATATATATATATATATATATATATAGCTGTGGAGATCTGGGATTTTGTTTTCAACAAAATTAGAAATTTGCACATCGCCCATGCATGCAACCACTGAAATTCGCCAGTGACAGTAATATATATATAGGTTTCAGGGACGTTACAGTTAGCTGGACATTTCACTCGTACAAAACCATAGAAATTCCACTGTTATAGTTAATTCAGCTAACTATAACTCGCGCCCCGCAATGCACTGCTGATCACATCACATATTACATCATTCATGACATGGTCAGTGACATCACTGATCACATCACTGATCACATCTCAAATGACATCACTGATGACATCATCCAGTGAATGTGTTTTTCTTTAAAGTTTAAATATGTATTATATATATACCAAGGTGTATTGAAGAATGAGTGGGTGTATAAGTGTCTGGATGGAGGATTTAGTAGGTGTGTGACTGACTGTTTAACTGAGTTATTACATGTGTCTTACTGAATGCATGGGTTAGTGACTAAACTGTGTGAATGTCTATATCAGTCTGTTTGCTGTTGTATAAGCTGCTGCATAGGTTGGTCAGTAGCTACATGAGTGTCTATATGGGTTATTAATTGGTTGCCAGAGCATTTGTATGGGTGCCTCAGTGTGTGTGTGGGTGCGTGGGAGGTGTGTGACTCTGTGCATACATGTTTGAGTGGTTGATTCACTGGGTGTATGGGTTCAAGAGTGCATGTGGAAACAGCTGTATGCGTGGGTGAGTGTGTGTATGGGTGTGTTAGTGAGTGAATGGATGTCTCAGTGGTACTTGTCCAACTAAGTACATATGTAAAAGACAGTGTATGTGAGAGTTGGAGTATATAACTGACTATACGTGAGAGTTAGTGATTGTGAGAGTGGCTGTATGGATGAGTGTGTACTTGTATCAGTGATTGTATAAGAGACTAATTATGCGTTTCGTTCTGTTTGAATAAGTGATGTGTTGTGTGTATAACTGTATAGGTCAGTAAATGGAAGTGTGATTGATTATTTGCATGACTGACTAGGTGTGTGAGTAACTCTGGATGAGTGCTGCTGTGTGAGTGTCTGTGTAGGTGTATGAGTGCATATGATAGTGTTGTATTGATGAGTGACTGCATGTATGAGTGAATGTATGGGTGAATGAGTGGATGAGTGTGTAGACCTAAGAACCAGTGATTAGATATGTAGTAACTGGTATTGGTGTGTGGATGGTTTCGAAAATGGTAGTGTGTATTTTACAGTGGGTGTATCAAAGGTTATGTTAGGGTGTGAGAAGGTGCATCAGATTGTCACATGGATGATGTCATCAGTGATGTCATTTGAGATGTTATCAGATTGCAGACTTAATCTCCCTCATTAAGTCAGGATCCGCCACTGACCCCTGTCCACCTTCAGTCTTGAAACTGATTTCCGATCTTATAGCCCCCAACCTTTCAAACATCTGCAATGCGATGTTCAGTACAGGCAACTATCCGCTCATATGGAAAAAGGCCATTATTAAGCCTTTGCTTAAGAAGCATAACCTTGACCCTACAGATACAAAAAACTATAGGCCTATCACTAGTCTTCCATTCCCAGCAAAAATCTTCGAAAAAATCATGAACTCACAGTTATCTAAATATATTGAAGATAATAATTTACTGGATGATACGCAATTCGGCTTTCGTAAAGGCCATGGAACCGAGACAGTTCTTATAAAGGCATCAGAGGAAATCAGGACGATACTAGATCAAGGTGGTGCCGCTGTCCTGGTGCTGCTGGATTTGTCAGCAGCATTTGACACGGTCGATCATGCTACTTTGATCGATCGTGTCTCAACCATTGGTATTAGACACAAGGCTAAAGCCCTCTTAGCCTCCTTCCTTTGTAACCGCACCCAATTAGTGAGTTTCGGCGCTTTTCACTCCCCATCATTCACCCTCCCGTGTGGTGTGCCACAAGGATCATCTCTGAGTCCGACATTATTTAACATCTATGTGTCAGACTTGGCCAGAGTCATCAAAGCACACGGGATGGGTCTCACATCTTACGCTGACGACACACAATTGGTGCTTGCAGTACATAATGATGGAGGAGCAGTCGCGGCCAATTTTCAGGATGGAATGGTGGCCATCAGTAAGTGGATGGCTAACAACTGCCTAAAGTTAAACTCTGAAAAAACAGAGGTGATGATTTTTGGCAACCTCTCCCCGGATTGGTCCCCCATTTGGTGGCCTACCAAACTAGGACCTCCTCCACTCCCGGTATCAAAGGTCAGAAATTTGGGTGTGACATTTGATGACAAATTGTCCTTTGCACATCATGTTAATACTGTTGTCTCATCGTCTTTTTACATACTGAGGATGATAAAAAAACGTTTACCATTCCTCCCACTTAGAGCAGGAAAAACCCTTGTCAGCACGTTAGTAATGTCTAAAATTGACTATTGTAACGGTCTTTTTATGAACGCACAAAGTAAGGTCCTCAACAAATTACAGTTGGTGCAGAACTCAGCTGCCAGGATTCTATCAGGCACCCCTAAGTATAAATCGATCTCAAAGGTGTTGCGACAGTTCCACTGGCTACCTGTAAGAAGTCGAATCAAATTTAAGGCCCTCTGCATCGCCTACAAGGCCATGCACAATACTGGACCTATGTTCTTGAAGGAAGCCCTTGGTGCCTACATCCCCAATAGATCCCTACGTTCATCAACAGCGAACCTGCTGAGGGTTCCCCGCACTAAGAAAGCCTCATGGGGTGACAGACGATTCACTGTCGCCACCGCCAAATTGTGGAACACTCTCCCTCTCCAAATCAAGACTAGCCCGACTTTGCTCATCTTCAGGAAAATGATAAAAACATGGCTTTTTAGCCAATAGTCAACAGATCTTGGTTCATGCTTGCTGTCCGTAGCGCCGAGACACCCTTGGGTATTTGTGCGCTTTATAAATTGTATAAATAAATAAAAAATGTCACTGACCATGTCATGAATGATGTAATATGTGATGTGATCAGCAGTGCATTGCGGGGGCGCGAGTTATAGAGTTATAGTTAGCTGAACTAACTATAACAGTGGAATTTCTATGGTTTTGTACGAGTGAAATGTCCAGCTAACTATTACGTCCCTGAAACCTATGGTTTTTTCAGTGAATTTCTAAGGTTTTTTAAATGCTAATTTCTAACTATAAGGTGCCTGAAACCTATGGTTTTTTCAGTGAATTTCAAACGTTTTTTAAATGATAATTTCTAATTATAATGTTCATTAAACCTATGGTATTTTCAGTGATTTTAAATTATCATTCCATTCTCAACCTAGTGAAAACAGCCAATATCGCCAGTTTCCAACAATAGCTTCCGCAAAAAAATTCGCCACAAATGAGAGCGACAACTAACACTAATAATATGCAGAGTAGGCGTTCCCGTGCAAAAATAACACAAAAACACCACTTCCCGATATTTTGAACGAGCAGCCAAATCTGGGGTGCGATCCAAAAACAGGCGATAAGCTGCATTAGCAGAAGGAATTTAACATCTGCCTTTTACTGGTGTAAAGCAGGACAACTACCTACAGTGTGAAAGGGAGCCCAGCCCAGAACCACATCTGAAGACCAACACATGTCATAGAGCTTCTGACCATGCAGCTCCGACACCCAAGAAGGCCAAACCACCCACTGCCATCACCCTCAGGACCTCCCCCCCGGACCACCCCCCTCCCTACTACCACCGAGGCAGCGCAGAGCAGGACAGCGGACCTTCCAAAAACGGCATGGTCCCTCAGCCACACAATAGCTGAATCTTGGGAGATGTGGCAACCAAGTATGTGTGAAGGACGCAAGTCACCCATCAATAAAAATGCACACAATACCAAGTGTAGCGGTGATGTGGTGGACAGACCTCACTATGCAGAGCACAAACCTCTCCATGTGGACATATACTGCTGGTGCTTGTAGTGTTGTGGACAATAGACGCAACCATGTTACCTCAGGCAGTGGGGAAGATCTCGGTCATGTAGCTGTGTTGTCCCCCCCTTGAAGCGGAAGCGGAGTATGCTGGTCCAACGTACGCCACTCCAGTGTAGAAGTATGAATAAATAGGCTGGGGTTGTGGGCGTGGTTCACTTGTGGGAAGGCCAAAGCGTCTGCCAGGGCGGCAGCCCTCACCCTGCCACGAGGCCTCTGCCGTGACCGCCGGCCTCCTCGACACAGGCCCGCTGCAAACCCAGCAGCAGAGCACCACAGACTTATGTCTGTACAGACTACTGCCTTCGATCTACACTGCGGACAGCAGGGCTCACAATTCAGATCGAGTCGCGATTGCAGATGACGCACTCCAGTAGGTAAGAGACATTGATCCCAGTGCGGCCCGCCCGGACCATGCATCATCGCAGACTGCGCACACACTGAGTGCTTCAGGTGCCACTAACTCAGTGCACCACAAGTCAACGCCACGTGGACTTATTAAGACAGAATTCATTAGGCAAAAGACATTGCTACCAGGGCGGCCCGCCCAGACCACGCATCATCGCAGGCTCCACACACGCTGGTTGCTTCAGGTGACACTAACTGTACAGCTCAACTCAACGCCATGTGGCTGTGGGCCCTTGCTGACCGCTGCCTCCGGCCTACACTGCGGTCATCGGGGCTCACATTTAAAATTGACTCTTGATTCATTAATTGCAGAGTCCAGTAGGCAACTAAGTATTACGTCCCTAAA
This sequence comes from Calotriton arnoldi, assembly GCA_963921515.1. NCBI lineage: Eukaryota > Metazoa > Chordata > Amphibia > Caudata > Salamandridae > Calotriton > Calotriton arnoldi. Next base: position 212,780 of record CAWUFW010016988.1, read on the forward strand.
ACCTACATAATATCCTTTTAGTATCCTTGCTTCAAGAACTTGTTTTATATCAGTTATAGCTTTAGTACAATGACCAAGCTCATCTTGCAAGTCCAAAGGAACACTGAATGGCAGTCTACACTGCGGACAGCAGAGCTCACAATTCAAATTGAGTCTTGATTTATTAATTGCAGACAGAATTGTACTCTATGTCCTCGAATTTTGTCAAGAGGAAGTGACAAAAAGCATTCCTTGATGTCTGTGCTGACTACTGCCTTCGATCTACACTGCGGTCAGCAGGGCTCACAATTCAGATCGAGTCGCGATTGCAGATGACGCAGTCCAGTAGGCAAGAGACATTGCATCATCGCTGGCTGCGCACATGCTGAGCGCCACACCTACCACTAACTCTATGCAGCTCAAGTCAACGCCACGTGGCTGTGGACTCTTCCTGACCACTGCCTCCGGCCTACACTGCGGTCAGCAGGGCTCACAATTCAGATCGAGACGCGATTGCAGATGAAGCAGTCCAGTAGGCAGCAGACATTGCATGATCGCTGGCTGCGCACATGCTGAGCGCCACACCTACCACTAACTGTATGCAGCTCAAGTCAATGCCACGTGGCTCTGGGCTCTTCCTGACCACTGCCTCCGGCCTACACTGTGGTCAGCAGGGCTCACAATTCACATTGAGTCGTGATTGCAGATGACTCAGTCCAGTAGGCAACAGACATTGCTCCCAGTGCGGCTCGCACGCACCACGCATCATCGCTGGCTGCGCACACGCTGAATGCTTCTGATGCCCCTATCTCAGTGCAGCACAACTCATGAACCCTTTATGATACAATGTTTTGTGTATAATTTCACATCTGCTGCCCCTACCTCTGTGTACCACAAGTCATGGACCCTTTACGATACAATCTTGTGTGTATTATTTCACATCTGTTGCCCCTACCTTAGTGCAGCACACATCATTGACCCTTTATGATTGAATTTGTGTGTCTGATCAAATGATTACTGTTGTACTTGTTGCCAGCACCAACCATTCCTGGACGGCTGGCTTACACTCACCCCACACGCATCCAGCACAGACGTCACTGGACATGTGACCCTGGTAATAAAAATGAGTCGAGCGCACGTGCCCATACCCAGTTCCACTATCTCTCTGTGTCCGTGTGTTCATTATGTATGCAAGATGCTGCCCCTGGGCCCTACCACATTACATTGTGCTGTGGACAGGGTATGCAGCCATGTTACCTCTGGCAGTGGGGAAAACTTTGGTTATGTAACTTTCTCTCGGTCATTGTACAAGTACGTATGTAGAGACTGGATCATTAGAGTTCTGCAAGGAGAGTGTATAGAGAATTTATAAGTGCTTGGAGATTGGCGGAGTAATTGTATAAGTACATATGTTGGCGCAGCCTAACCCCGAACACAAGCTTGGCTCTAATTGGCTGCCCTCCATGTGCCAAAAACTGAAACTTGAACTTTGCATGGCCCTGTATTGCTACAGCTGCAACACTCCACTGAATGTGCAATAAACATTCATATCCACACAGATGTGTCATGTCCACCATCTTTCATGTGTGGAACTATGGATGATTGTAGGGTCAGTGATTCCCCGTACCTTCCATGTTGGCCATGTTGTGGGACTTGGCTCACAGAGTGACACATTGGCGCTTGCGACCCGGGTGACGTCAGCACTACAACAGGGACACCCGCATCAGTTGATTCCTCATACAGCCCAGGACGGAGCCACGCCCATAGCTCCGGAGTCATTCTTCACAGCCTCACGCAGGACTGGCATACGCCAGGCCAGCCCACTCCGCTTACGCTTACAGGGAAGGACAACAACGCTACATGGCCCAGATTTTCATTGCAGTGATCTGCTGGTCACACCCTAGTTGTCAGTACGCCACAGCCACTCCCTCACGGCTAGTATACACCCACACCACACCCATCCAGCACAGGCATCACAGGACACGTGACCCTGCCAATAAAAAAGACCGGGTGCATGTGCTCGATGCCATTTCAGAGTTGCTCGCACCGGATGCACTGCGGCCGGCACAGGCACACCGGCACGGGATGGTGACTTTCGGTCCACTGAGGTACGGGTACCGTAACTGCTGAGCGGGTGTACAGCCTGCGGTGATGGCCCGTCCCGGCGGTCTGGACAGCTCAGGTTTTGTGTGCCCTGCTGGACCGCAGTGTAGGCCTGAGCCATCAGACAGCGCAGGCCTACCGGCACGTGGCGTCACCTCGCTGGTCACAGAGTTAGTGGCACCGCAAGGGCTGAGTGGGTGTGCAGCCTGTGATGAAAAGCCCGGAGTACTGGTATGTCCTCTGCCATGGCATAATCAAGACCCAGCACCAAATGTGAGACCTAGTGGCCTGTGGAGCGGGGCTGCATGATATGCAGGGTGCCGTGTCCACGGGCCCTGGGCTTGGGGCTTGCAGCGGCACGTGGTAGGCCCTCTTTTCTACACGCAGGTTGCGAAAGGTGAGCAGAGAGGCTTGTTAGCGCAGTGACGGGCAGTGACCTCCGGGCAGTGGGAGTGGATGGGGTGCAGCAGCCTGGGTGCGCAGCGGCGGACAGTCACCTCCGGGCAGTGGGAGTGGATGGGTGCAGCAGACTGGGTGCGCAGCAGCGGGCAGACACCTCTGGGCAGTGGAAGTGGATGGGGTGCAGCAGCCTGGGTGCGCAGCGGCGAGCAGACACCTCTGGGCAGTGGAAGTGGATGGGGTGCAGCAGCCTGGATGCACAAAGGCGGGACAGAGAATTAGGCGTGTGCAGTTGTATGTACTCTGCCATTACTGATTCCATCCTACGTTTCAGATGAGTAAGCTTGAGGGCTTCACTATGGCACGTGGTTGGAGACACACCAGTGATGGAAAGGTGAGCTGTGAGGGTTTTGTCCACAGTGTGGGCACTCACTGTCCCTCTCCTCTCTTCCTTTCTCTCCCTCACACTCTTTCTCTCTCTCTTCCTCTCTCTCTTACTCTATCTCTTCCTCTCTCTGACACTGTTTTTTTCTTTCTCTCTCTCTACCCCTCTCTCTCTTTCTCTCTCTCTCACTCTTCCTCTGTTTCTCTCTTCCTCTTTCTCACACTGTTTCTCTCTTTCTCTCTCTCTTCCTCTCTCTCACTGTTTCTCTCTCTCTTCCTCTCTCTCTCACTCTTTCTCTCTGTCTACCTCTCACTGTTTCTTTCTTTTTCTCTCTCTTCCTCTCTGTCACTCTTTCTCTCTCTCTCTCCTTTGATGGACGCATGACGCACAATGTTATCTTGCTTTTTGTCTAGCAGGCTGTGATACACATATTGACGACCCCCCCCCGACACAGACCTCCGGCCACGAGGCGATGACTTCAGTTCCACTGAGTTAGTGCCACCAGAGCTGAGCGCGTGTGCAGCCTGCGATGATGCGTGACCATCCTGCAATTAAAACCCAATTTGAATTGTGAGCTCGGCTTGACCGCGTGTACGCAACGCCTGAGGAGGTTGCTTTGGCACGTGGTGGACCCTCTTAGACACACGCCGGTGGTGGAAGGTGAGCAGAGAGACTTGTTTCCGCAGCAGCGAGCAGGCACCTCTGGGCGGTGGGAGTGGATAGTGTGCAGCACCCTGCGTGCACAAGAGCGGGCAGACACCTCCGACCAGTGGGAGTGGATGGGGTGCAGCAGCCTGGGTGCACAGGAGCGGGCAGACACCTCTAGGCAGTGGGAGTGGATGGGATGCAGCAGTCTGGGTGCGCAGGAACGGGCAGTCACCTCCGGGCAGTGGGAGTGGATGGGGTACACCAGCCTGGGTGCGCAGAGGCGGGCAGACACCTCTGGGCGGCGGGAGTCGATGGGGTGCAGCAGCCTGCGTGCGCAGGGGCAAAACAGAGAATTAGGCGTGTGCAGTTGTATGTACTCTGCCATTACTGATTCTATACTATGTTTCAGATGACTAAACTTCAAGACTGCACTATGTCCCGGCACGTGGTTGGAGACACACCGGTGGCAGAAAGGTGAGCTGTGAGGATTTTCTCCACAGTGTCAACACTCACTCTCCCTCTCTTCCTTTCTGTCACTCACACTCTTTCTCTTTCTCTCTCTCACTCTCTATCTCTTCCTTTCTCTCTCTCACACTCTTTCTCTCTTTCTATGTCTTTTCCTCCCTCTCTCATTCTTTCTTTCTCTCTCTCTTCCTCTCTGTCTCACTCTTTCTCTCTCTCTCTACCTCTCTCTCACACTATTTCTCTCTCTCTCTTCCTTGTATCTCACTCTTTCTCTCTTTCTCTCTCTCTTCCTCTCTCTCACTCTTTCTCTCTTTCTCTGTCTTCCTCTCTCTCACTCTTTCATTCTCTGTCTCTTCCTCTCTCTCACTCTTTCTCTCTCTCTCCTTTCATGGACGCATGACGCACAATCTTATCTTTCTTTTTGTCTTGCAGGCTGTGATTCACAAATTGTCGAGGGATGACACGCCATACCTGTACCTACTTTTATTTTGTTGTTTTGTTTAAATAAAATGTTTTATATGTAAATCCATAGATGACTGAGATTCTTATTTGTCCAACCTCACATGCATCTTCTTTACTATAATTGTGCGACATCAGCCAATTTGTTACGTTCCAGATTTCCTAAGGTTGCTGTCACATTTGTTTGTGTGGGGGGGAGGTGAGGGAGGGATGGCGGACAAGGGGCTGGTGGCGGGGGGTGTCGGAGCAGTGTTGGGTGTCCGAGCTACATGATCGTTGGCTCCATTGCATCTGTTGTCATTCACTTTGAAAGTCAAAAATATCGTCTCAAATACTTAACCACTACTACAAAACACATAACACACCTTCTTAATTTCTAATTTACCTTCGTAGTTGTTATGCAGATTTCAAATGTCACAAACGCATGCAATTCTTTTCTTGTCACACAGTACATCTAATGCACCGCTTTCATCAAGAAAGGAACCAGTAATGGCAGAATTTCCCTGTTGCTCCACACATAAATACATATAAAGAACAAATCAAAATAGTTCCTTATTTTTTTTAGATTGCAAAACCTCTCTTTATTGGTTATTTTTGAACTTTCCATATAAACAGTTTTTTTAAGGACACATACAGGTGAAAAGTTCAACGTATTGTATCACCACTTTCTAGAACATTCTACGACACGTGCAGGTTAAAAGTTCATCATTTTTTTAAACCTACCGATATTTCTTTTTGCAACATTTTTTTCAACATTTAACGGCACGTGGAGGTCAAAAGTTCACCATTCTTTCAATTTTGAACTGCACCTTCCAAATACAATTAGCAGGTGTGGTTGAGCTGAGCAAATTTCATCCTATAATATGTACTCCACGTATAAACTGCTTTTTTATTAACCAATCACAAAGATGCTTTTCATCAAAACTAATATACACCCTACTTTTTAGGACACAATACATTTCATCTCCCAATTGGTTAACGTTTTGTATGTAAAAAAATAAGTAGTTCCCCATGTTTAAACATATCTCTTATTCTAGGAACAGACTGCAGAGCTGCAGACATTTATCCATATGTTGTAGCCATACCTTCAAAATGCTAGTGTGGATTGTAGGACATAGCTATGTTTTCTGGTGCAAGAGGTATGCAGAACAGAGACGTATTGACTTACACCTAGGTTTACAAAATGTGCACATTAAATGGTTTGCACAGAGAGGATTGAAGTGGCACCAATTGCTCCCTTTGGTTAAAACCTGTTTGCATCTCCAACACCCTGATCTCATGATTGTGCACTGTGGTGGTAACGACCTAGGCACATTGACTGGGGTAGGTTTGGAGATGCTTATGAAAGACACCTTTGGACAATTGATGTTACTTTTGCCTAAAACTGTCTTTGTATATTCCAATATATGCCAAAGACAGAAGTGGAAATGGTCAAACCAATTTTGTCATAAGATTGAAAAATCTAGGAAGAATGTCAACAAAGCTGTGTCTGCATACCTCAGAGACCATAGAATGGGGTCCATTTACAACAACAACATACGTTTTGATATGGCTGATATCTACAGAAGTAATGGAGTACACTTCCCAGATAAGGGAAACCGAGTTTTCATTAATTAACTTGAAGCTGTGCATTCGCACTTACATGTAGCTCCGACTAATAAACACAAGTGCTCTTTTTACAGCCGCCTTATATTCCCAATTTCGGCTCGCAGAGTGTCACCTGCGGGCCGTCGGGCAGGCTCGCAGAGGAAGAGCTGCGGCCCGTGGGCTCAGCTCGCAGAGGGAGACCTACAAGCTGTTGGCTCGCAAAAGCACAGCACCGTACTGGCTTGCAGAGGGAGAGCTGTGGCCGGACTCGCAGAGGGAGACCAATGGGCCAACATGCCTGCTAGCAGACACACAGCTATCAGTTAACGGGCTGGCTCGCAGAGATACAGCTGCGAGCCCTTCGAGCTGCAACCCGACGGGCTAATTCGCAGAGGGAGAATAACGGGCCGACGGGCCTCCTAGCACAGACAGAGCTACGAGCTAACGAGGTGGCTCACAGAGGTAGAGCTGCGGGCCTGACGGACTGCCTTCTAAAGGCATAGCTGCGAGCTGATGATGTGGGGAGAGGGAGCGTAAAAGGAGTATCTCGCACAAACAGACCTGCGGGATATTTTCAGTATTGCCTCGCAGAGGTAGAATTATGGATGCAATGCCATTTAGAGTGAGAGATGCGAGCTGACGGACTGAGTCACAAAATGGCTCACAGCTCGCAGTCGCAGAGCTGCGAGCCGACGGACTGGCTTCTAAAGGCATAGCCGCGAGCTGGTGATGTGGGGAGAGGGACCGTGAAAGGGGTATCTCGCACAGACAGAGCTGCGGTATATTTTTAATGTTGCCTCACAGAGGTAGAACTACGGACCTGATGCCTTGCAGAGGGAGAGTTGTGAGCTGACGGACTGAATCACAAAATGGCTGCCAACACTTCCTAGTTTCAACAGTTCACAGCCAATGAGCCGCAAGCTCGTGCTCGTAACGCTTCAGCCAATCAGATGTCAGAATTCTTAAATATCCATATCTGGAAAATTTGATATTTCTCTAAAACTACTGAACGGATTTACCCAATTTAAACAAAAGCGTGCTTTCTGGACCAAGACCTTTTTCTGTGCCAAATTTGGCGTAATTCCGTTCAGCAGTTTGACCTGTAGCCTTGTCTAAAGTCTCCTATGGAAATTGCATGGAGAAAACACGTTTTGGGACCCCCCTTTTTTCTTAGCCCCCCCTTGACGAATCCCCCCCAATCTTTTAGGATAGGAGCTGACCTGAAAAGAGGAACTTTTTGGAAAATTTCGTAAAGATTCGTCAAACAACGCCAAAGTTATAAGCACATCAAAAAATGCTTTTCCTATGGAAACGTGGTCCTAACTATAACTACCTACTGGCGACCGCCAGTAGGTTATATATATATATATATATATATATATATATATATATATATATATATATATATATATATATATATATATATATATATATATATATATATATATATATATATCTGCTTATGACCTCATATATCACATTACTCATGACATGGCCAGTGACATCACTGATGACATCTCAAATGACATCACTGATGACATCATCCAGTGACTATGACTGTTTTAAAACAGTTTCTGAATGTTAAATATATATATACCAAGGTTCATTGGTGAATAAGTGAGTGTATGAGTGCCTGCATGAATGATTTAGTGGTTGCATGACTGTCTGTATAAGTGAGTGATTAGGTATCTCAGTGAATATATGGGTGAGTGACTGGTTGTGTGAATGTCTGTATCAGCATGTTAATTGGTGTGTAAGTTGCTGAAGAGGTGTGTGAGTGGGCATGTGAGTTGCTGTATGGGTGAATGATTGGTTGTCTGAATACCTGTATAAGTGTCTGAGTGTCTGTGAGGGTGGGTGACGGTGTGTGTGACTACTAGTATGGATGAGTGAGTCAGTGGCTTTAAGGCTTAGTGAGTGCGTCTGTCAGGGGCTGTATGGGTGAGTGAGTGTGTGTATGGTTGTGATGCTGACTGAGTGCATGTGTCAATCGCATATGGGTGAGTAACTGCATATGTGAAAGGCAGTATAGGTGAGTGCTGGAGCATATGAGTGACTGTATGTGCAAGTGAGTGATTGTGAGAGTAGCTGTATGGGTGAGTGTGTGCTTGTGTGGGTGACTGTATAGGTGAGTGAGTATGTGCTAGCATCTGTATGAATAAGTGTGCGTATAACTGTATAGGTGAGTAAGTGGCTGTGTGATTGACTCTATGTGTGAGTGAGTAGGTGTGTGAGTAGCTCTATGGATGACTGACAGTATGTGAGTGACTGTATGGGTATATGAGTGGATGTATCAGTGGCTGTATTAGTGAGTGAGTTGGATAATGAGTCGCTGTATGGGTGACTGAGTGGATGTGTGTGTAGACCTAAGAATCAGTGAGTGGGCGTGTAAATACTGATATGGGTGTGTCAATGGTTTTGAGAATGGTAGTGTGGAAGTTGGAGTTGGTGTATGAAAGATTATATTGGGGTGTGAGTGGGTGCATCAGAGATTTTGTGGGATTTATTAGTGCTATACCCACAATACACAGGACTAACAGCAGTTTACGGACTATACACATTAAGAGATGAAAATCAATACTGCATAGGTGACATTAAAATTAAACAGACAGAGGAGTTATTAACACCCGCACCTCCCCGCTTCCCCCGGAATAGTGCTTGGGAGGGGAGTTGCTAACAATATACCGATGACTAATAATACTTGGTATGCCATACACATTAAGTAAAAAAAGGACCCTGTTGTGCATTCACACTCGGGGTATATTATAATATACTATTCTTGACATTGTGGTCCTGCCTAAAACTACTGCCTGTGTTACGTTCCACCGAATGGGGAAAAATAAGTGAACAGGCAACCAACAAGTGACTACAGGTCCTAGGATCGTCCAGGCGTGGCTATGGGGCTCAGCACACCAGAGAGTCAGGAAGTATATGCACATGTACCCGCAATGAACCAGTGCGCTGCATGCACTAGGAGCAGACCCACCGTAAGGAAAAGAGATGATTATTACATCTCATCCCTTCTGAGCTGAGCGCCTGTGCCGCTCTCCAAGCTCATGGAGACCCCACCCTCTCCATGACTAAGCAGGTCAACGCCGTTTCCTCATCCTGCTTCAACATCCTCCGAATGCTCCGCAGGATCTTCAAGTGGATCCCCACCGAAACAAGAAAAACAGTCACCCAGGCCCTCGTCACCAGCAGGCTGGACTACGGAAACGCCCTCTACGCAGGAACGACGGCTAAGCTCCTGAGACGGCTGCAACGCATCCAGAACGCCTCTGCACGTCTTATCCTCGACATCCCCCGACGCAGCCACATCACACCCCACCTGAGAGACCTGCACTGGCTCCCTGTCAACAAAAGGATAACCTTCAAGCTCCTCACCCACGCACACAAAGCACTCCACAACTCCGGACCAGCCTACCTCAACAGACGACTCAGCTTCTACACCCCCACCCGCCAGCTCCGCTCGACCAGCCTCGCCCTCGCCACAGTCCCCCGCATCCGGAAAACGACCGCCGGCGGCAGATCCTTCTCCCACCTCGCCGCCAAGACCTAGAACACCCTCCCCACCAACCTCCAACAGACCCAAGACCTACTGGCCTTCAGAAGACTCCTCAAGACCTGGCTCTTCGATCAGTAGCAGCACCACCCCGCTCTTCCCCCAGCGCCTTGAGACCCTCGCGGGTATGTAGTGCGCTTTATAAGTGACATGATTGATTGATTGATTGATTGGAGCGGGACCGGACACAGAGGACTCGACAGAAACACTCCATATAACTGCGGGAGTATAATCCCACTGGCACCAAACCCGTGTCTTCAAGCTTGCAGACAACTCACATCACGTGGCAGGCACTAGGAGGGGAACACGCCTACCCGTGGGCCTTTAAAAAGGAAAGATCTTCCGACTGTGGGCCATTGTGCCAGTCGGCTGTTTCGAAGGGGCACGGTAGGATCAAAGTGGGCTCTCTACCATGACGAAGTGAGTAAAACAATGTTTTAGCACACAGGATGACCAATGAAAATCCAATGGTGACAAAGAAATGAAGGTCTCTCTGTTATAAGCGACATGGCTAGTGTTTGTTTATCCTATTTTTCTTCCATAAAAACCTTGTTGATGTATATCGCCCTAAACAACTAGAGTGTGACAACAGGAGAGGCCCACCCCGAACAGACCATGCAACAACTAGCGCAATAGAACTAGGTAAAAACACCTTCCATTTTTACCACATGTGTTGTGTGTCACATATGCATATTGTGTCTTTGAAATGTTTTTATTTCACCTCTTCACACTTTATAATTGTCTAACTTATATAGGAATAATAAGCTTCTCAGTGTCTACAGTACAGAACAATATGCTTAGGAACTTTCTCTTTGCTATACAAATATTTTATTGATGTCTAACTGCTACCCCTTTTTATGTCATTTGCCAGGTAAATCTACCAAAAAACCTAATTTGAGAGGTAGGTCCTCTCTACTTTTCACATCTATGGATACCCTGCACTAACCCCTTGTGGTGTAGGGACACATAGACTTTGCCCTGATGAATGCCATAGACCATTAGGCTAGTTATAGGCAGAAACATGTTGGCATGATATTTTCTACTCAGTGACGCATATAGGTCATTACACCGATATATGCCTCCTGATTTTACCCTTTGATAACTTTTAATAAACCTAGGATACTACCTTAATAAAGGAAACTTTCTGGTTTATCATGTCTTTTTTAATCAAAAAACTGGATTTGAACATTCTCCAGAAAAGATAAGTAATATCTCAGACCTCCCTCAGGCCAGCCCCCTCCTGAGGTTGAGTCCGCCCCCCTGGTAGTACCATCTTACCAGGGTGGGACAAGATGGCAAATGATGAAGCATGTCACATTATGTGAGTGAACCATCCTCTTCCAATTCTTGGAATTGCCTTGATACAGAGATATAAATAGGTAGCACGAGTAGACAGTAGGGATTGTTTCACTCTCAGTCTGTTCACTTTCACTACATGCCAACCATGCATAGAGCAAAATCCCAGGGCGTCAAGCCATTTTTGTGGTATGCTATGTGAGTAAGGGCAGGCGTGAGCCCTCTAATGCCCTTAATCTCTCCCCTTGTGTGATTCAGTGCTATTGTGTGTATACCTGCACCTCATTGCTGCATGGGCAGAGTCAGATCCCTGCAGAGACTAGTGGATTCTGTATCAAGATGGCTTGCAACTCCCTTGCAGTTGCCAAAGCAACCTCCTCAGGTGCCAAATCAAAGAGATCCAAGAATGATTCACCATCACCTATTGCTTCATCCAGTGACCCTATTTTAGATTCTAGATGAGGTGAGGGGCCTGCAGCCTTTTATGAGTGCTACTAATGAAACATTGCAGCAGACTGAAGATCAATGGACTATTATGGAAGGAAGGATGGCTGAGATTGAGTAGTGTGTTATCTCTTTGCAGGACATATCTGTGAGGATTCCTATTCTTGAACAGGAGATCACTAAATGTAAACCACATACTGAAGACTTGGAAAACAGGAGTCTTCCCAATAATCTTCATCTTCATCAAAGCTGTCGAGGGTCCTAATCGTCTTGAATTTCTGCAGAAATTCTTCCCTGACGTGATTGGCCTTCCTGGTTCTTTTTCTCTTAAATTGCACCATGCTCATCATCTGGGTAGACTTAATCCTCAATCCTCAAAACCTTGAGGTTCTATAATGCTTTTTCAAGACTTCATGGACCTCCTTCATGTTTTGAAAGCTGCAAAAGCTACAAAGACTCTTATGTGGTCTGATCGTAGCTTATTCATCTTGCAAGACATTTCTACTGCAACCAACGCCAGATGAAAGGAGTTGCTCACTCTGCGACCTCAGATGAGACACTTGAACATCCATTATGGGATCCTCCATCCTTGCTTATGCAAGACTACCCATGAAGGAACTACCAAATCCTTTGACGATCCTGCTAAACTCAAAGATTTTCTCCACTCTATTTTCTCCCATGCTATGTAAACTAATGTTCTGAAACTTTAGGGGGCTCTTTATTATGTTTCCCTGGTATCTGGCATATTTGGTTATCTTCTTTCTATGTGCTCTTTAGTCATTCTTGTCATGGTGTTGACACATCACATTTCACTTCTTCCCTCTCTTTTTTTTCAGATCTGGATATTTTTCCTTGATCAGCTTCTTTTTTTCTTTTTTCTATCCCTCTCTTTCCTCTCTATTTTTCTTCCTGTTTCTTCCTTTTGTGAGTGCTTTTTCTGACATCTTCACTCTATGAAATTCTTGTTGCAGTTATACTTCCTTTACCATTGTTGTTACCATATCCCTCTTACCTTTTTAACAAATTATCACCCTTATTTCTGTATTTTTTTCCCTCTTGTATCTAGTAAGTACAACCTAGTTTTGTGGAACGTTTGTGGTCTTGGACACCCTGTCAAAAGACAAAAGATACTCTCACATCTTTCTAAACTTAACTGTAATATTGCCTTCTTTCAAGAAACTCATTTAAATTTCTCTGAATCTTTTAAAATTAGGAGACAATGGGTTGGGCAAGTTTTTTCTCACAAGCAGTCAATCGTAAAGGCAGAGTTGCTATTCTATGTCACAAAACATTAAACTTACATGTTGTTTGTACTGAAAATGATAATGCTGGCAGATGGGTGATAGTAATATTAATTTAGACAGCCAGCATTTAACTCTAGTTCATGTTTACGGCCCTGTTAAATCTGATCCTGACTTTTGGCATAATATGTTAAAACTTGCAAATATTTCAAATTCCAAAGTCATTCTTGCTGGTGACTTTCACCAACTGAGAGAGCCCTTCACTTATAGACAGTCTAAATATAAATTTAAACGGGATAGTACATATAAGGGTTTTTACTCTGCTATCACCTGTAGACCATTTGTTGATGTTTGGTGGACATATAATCCAGATGCATTGGAATTTTCTTTCTTTTCTCCTGTACTTAATACAAAATCTAGAATTGGCTACATTCTAGTTACTACACCATTACTCCCCACTGTGCATTGTGCTGAGGTTGGTGCTATTTTTATATCTCGTCATGCCCCAATTACACATTCCTTAGATATGTCCAATGTTGTGTTAAAGACTGGTAGATGGAGATTTACTAACTTTCTTCTATCAGACACTACTTCTATATCTGAGACTAAGGGTCTGATTTAGAACTTGGTGGATGGGATATCCGTCACATTTGTGACGGAGTATCCCATCCGCCAAGATTGAAATAAGGCCCTAAGTTCTTTATTCAAGAAATTTTCCAGTTCAAAATTCCTGCTGGCACCTCTATTGCTAATAATTGGCATGCCTTCAAGGTTTCCTTTAGAGCCTTTGTCATTAACTATTCAGCAATGAACATAGAGAACTTAAATCCAATATACAGCTTGGTTACACAAAATGAAAGCTCTTGATCATAGTTATTTTACCTCAAAATCATCTACTATGCTTCATGATTTCATTAAGGCTAAGGGGCCGATTCCGATTCCGGCCGGAAATCTCTCCGACCGAGCCGGACCCGGAGAGAATTCCGACCGAATCGGACCCTAGCAGTCCGACCGAACGAGTACGATGCGCACGCATGCTATCGGACTCGAGTCGGTCGGACTCCCATTGAAGTCAATGGGAGCCTGTCGTACAACGCGTACGCGGGCTCCCATTGACTCAATGGGTGCGAGGCGGACAAGGGCGCCCCCTACAGCGTGTACGCGTCCATGCGCATCGCGGCGTACATGCACAGGTAGAGGGGACCCATGGGTCCCCCCGGTGTGCGACTCGCGCGCCTACGCGTACAGGGGAGTCGGTCGGACTGCTCGCGGCGCGCATCGTACTTACCCGGCCGGGAAACGTCTCCATAGCGCCGTGCGAGTCGTGTCCATGCGAGTCGGTCGGAGCGTGTTGTAGCCGCGTTCGAGTCGGTCGGCGATTTCGCGGGTGCTTGCATCGTACTCGCTCGGCCGGACCCGCGTACGATTCGGTCGGGAAACAGGGCTCCGAATCGGATCTGGTGAATCCGAATCCGATTCGGAGCACTACTGGCCGAGATCGGAATCGGCCCCTAAATCTGGTTTAAATAAACCATACTGTTGATGCTTCTAACATTTTACTTAAGGTCATGTCCAAATTTCATGGTAGGCATAGGATGTATGAAATCTCCCCTAGCTGCTTTGTCACTTTAGGCTGAAAAAAACCAATATATGTTCACAACTCTTAAAGGGTTTGGTCCTAAGTTAATTTCCTATGTTCAATTATTACATTCTAATCTGTGTGCAAGTGTATTTGTTAATGGATGTTTCTCACCCTACTTTGACTTACATAGAGGTAAAAGACAAGGCTGTCCGCTGTCAGCTCTACTGTTTGTTCTGTGTTCGGAACCTTTACCAGAATATATTCGATGTAACCCTATCATATCAGGTTTTAAAAGTGGTACTCAGGAGGTTAAATTGTTTGCATATTTAAAAAGCGATTTTCCTCTACCTGTGATTGCATCATTTTCACCTGTTTTGCTTGTGGTTCTTACAGTTTAAAAATTGAAGGGGCATATTATCAAGCGGCAGCGATAATTATCGCTGGCCGCTCTTAGCGAGATTTTTTTTATCGCCGGCTATCGCTGGCAATTATCGCCATGCTATCGCTGTATTAACAACGCATAGCGCAATGGCGATAATTTCCCAGCAATAGCGGTGTTTTCCATGGAACATCGCTGGTTTTCCAGCGATGTTCCATGGAAAACGGCGATAACCTTGCTGATACGACCCAGTGGTCGTATCAGCATAATCCACCCCCATTGTTAGGTATAGGTAAGTCTGCATTTTTGCAGATGTTAGTTTTAGCGAAACCGCGGTTTTCGCCAAAACTAACGTCTGCAAAAATGCGTGGGACTACTTGTTAATATCGCGATGTACATTTCGCGATATTCAACCAGGTAGTCCGTCAGGGGTACGCCCAGTGACGCCCACTTTGCATCTCATTAGAGATGCGAAGTTAGGCGTGCTGGAAACGGGCGCTAAGTCAAGGAAACACGCGCTAGCGTGTCCTTGATGATATTGCGATAAAATTATCGCCGCTTTTTGCCCGAAAACGGACGCTAAAGCGGCGATAATTTTATCGCGGCCCCTTGATAATATGCCCCCAAGTTTTTTACCTGCTCATGATTGCATCAATTTTCACCTGTTTTGTTTAGAAATGTTTGGTTTTTATTGGCCCATGACTGTTTCACTTTACCTGTTGAATTGTGTGCTTTGTAGTCCAAAATCTGTTGTTTATCACATTGCACGTGACTACCTGATTTTCCCTCCTAATTTCTCCCTTGCTCTTTGCTCAGACCTGTGTGTTAAGCAATCCACCCCCAGCTCCCATTTTGTGTTAGCAAGTGAGTGAAACCAGATCCCCCCCTTTCCCCCTTAGCAACAGAGATACTATACATCAGGGACTGAACAGAGGGTGCTCTGAGACAGCAGTAATCTGCTGTTATCTTTTTAACCTGTGTTTTTTAGGGATTGCACACTCGTGTTTTTGGCTACCAGAGTGAGTAAAGTTTTGTACAAACATTATTGTTAGAGGGCAAAGTTTGTTAGGCCCTTACCCGCAGAACTCCAAAGTGTGGATTGAGCCTGACTATCACTTAGGAGATTCTGAATTGAGGAGCAGCTTCCAGCCACCCTGGGCAGCAGCCTAAGCTTGCCATTTAGCTCCCTAGCTCCCAAGCAACCATGAGCCCTCCTCTAACACCTGCCCAGGCCCCTTAAGGGTTTGTTGGGTGAACCCCAAAACATTCACCTCCATTTTGTGAGCTGCAGTTTCCCTGTTCCCAAGATTGCAGTGAACCAAGGACCAGGAGGGGGTAAGAAGGCAGACTAGTGCTGTCTGTTTCCTCAAATTTAAAAATCGATTTTCCTCTACCCATGATTGCATCATTTTCACCTGTTTTGCTTGTGGTTGTTACAGTTTAAAAATTGAAGTTTTTACCTGGCCGTGATTGCATCATTTTTCACCTGTTTTGTTTAGAAATTTGTGTTTTTTACCTGCCATTGACTGTTTCATTTTCCCTGTTGAATTGTGAGCTTTGCAGTCCAAAATCTGTTGTTTTTTCACATTGCCCGTGACTACCTGATTTTCCTTCCTAATTGCTCCCTTGCTCTGTGCTCAATCCTGTGTGTTAACCAATCCACCCCCAGCTTCCATTTTGTGTTAGGAAGTCAAGGAATACAGGTACCCCCTTCTCTTTCCCCCTTAGTGACAGGGATAATATACATCAGAGACTGAACAGAGGGTGCTCTGAGACAGCAGTAATCTGCTATTAGCTGTTTAAGATGTGTTTTTTAGGGATTGCACACTCTTTTTTTTGGCTAGGAGAGTGAGTAAGGTTTTGTACAAACAGTATTGTTAGAAGGCAAAGTTTGTTAGGCCCTTATCTGCAGAACTCAAAAGTGTGGATTGAGCCTGTCTGTCTCCTAGGACGGTGGTTCCCAAACTGTGCGCCGCGGCACCCCAGTGCGCCATTAGTAGCAGCCAGGGGCGCCGCGCACGTCTTTGGAATGTGCAAATTATGTTGTAAGCAACTCAAAAATGATGCGTCTTTTGACACCCTACCTGTCAGCCGGCGACAGGAATAGTGGTGTGGCCCAGTGTTCCATTATTATGCTTAGCTTTAGAGACATTTGTGCGTGCCTCGGCAGGACAGCAAGATTTAATCTCCAAATTATTTTCCCTTCTTGAGATCGCTATCTGTCATGCTGGAAGAGCGGAAATGAGTGAGAACCACCAAAGTACACACAGAAATGAGACTTTTTCAATATGTACCGGTAGGGCTCTGCCTTATTTCCAACAAGGTGAGGGCTAAGTTCCACAAAATATCTCACACGATGACCGGAAATGAGTGATTCCTGCTCGAAAAGGAACCCAGCGCAAACATGCAATTAGGTGTTCAGTGCATCATTTTCAAGTGACAACAAAAGCCTACAAACACTCAGTGCCCTATCTCCGAGTTTCGTGCGAACACCAGAAGGTTGTCTTTGGGTGTAATTCAAGGTGAAAGAGCTCTAGATTCCGGCGTCAGATTGCGCTCTTTTCTTGAGATTTTGGATGGGTGCTTTAATAGTAAATCTAGTTTTCATAGGTACACGGTGTCGCTGTTGTTTGATTATTAGAACTAAACAGAGGAACGTACTGCCTACTACCACTGCTCTCTAGTGGTAATATTTTGGAATGAGGTCCTGTTGTTTAGGGGCCAAAATACAAGTTGTTCCAGTAGTCAAATTTGTAGTAAAGTACGATTGCCATGTGACTGCTGCTGTTTCGTTTCCATAGATGATTTTTTTAGTCCTACTGACCAACTCGTAACAGACTCTTGTATCGGTTTCCCCTTTTTGTTGGTTTCTGCTGAGATCGCAATGAATAGAAGATAATTGCATTTTATTTTTATTTATAGTGCCAGCCTTGGCTTTGTCATCAGCCTTTCAGCAAGTGAACCTTATTTAAATATACTCAGCTGCAGCCCAACATATGGGGGAGTGACACGCGCCACCTGTATAATCCGAAATCATGGTTTGGCCCAAGAGCGCACTGCCGCCATATGCGCGTACGTGTTCACGTAGCCTCCGCATACACAGGATGACTGTCGAGCGTTATTGCTGCCCGTGTTTTGCCACGCCTCTGGGGACCCTCTTCATAAGTTACATCAAGTAGGTTGCCAGAATAACTGCAAAGACAAACCTGTGACCACCAAGCCCGTGTGTTTTTAAAGAGGCAATCATATTTACCGCTTTCCAGGGGAGAGAAATGAAAAATGAAAATGTGACGGGGTAAATAGGTTACCTGCAAAAATATCCAAAATGTTGGGCATATAATAAGACACTTTTTTTTCTCTACACTTGTCGTTAAGAAGTACTTGTTAGTGGGGCAAAAAGGCAGCGCCGAGTTTTGTCTGGTTCACCTGGTAAAACACAACACAACCAGTCTTACCAGGTCCTGGTATTTTAAATTCTGTTAAAAGCCGAGTGGGTCCATAGATCAAGGGTGCCATTTGCCTTTGGCAATTAATAGTGTATCGTTTCTCACTTAACCAATTAAAGTTTTTATTAAATAACTGTTATATTTTAATTTTGCTACAAATGTGATGATAATACCTTCATCGGCTTCATCCCAATTAATTTCAGGGAGAAAACTGGAAGTACTCCCGAGGTGGGGCATACATCCCCCCACCGGTAAAAAAAAGTGACATGATGGGGAGCCACAGCCAACTAGCAATTATGTCAAGGGAGCCACAGGTCGAAAAAGTTTGGGAACCACTGTCCTAGGATGTTCTAAATTGAGGAGGAGCTTCCAACTCCTGGCCAACAAACATTGCCCGCGGTCGCAGGGACTTTATATAGGCTGCTATTGGATGCTACATGTGTGCACTGGTAGGTTTTTGCATCTGGTGTTTCTATTGGATTAAGGTTAGTATTCTCATTGGTTGGATATTTGAGGGTACTGATTGGTTCCTGGGTCAGTGATTCTATTGATGTAGAATTTAGGGCTAGTGATCTGATTGGTGGATAGGTTTAGGGTTTCAGATTGGTTCCTGGGGCTGGGCTTTCTCTTGGATGTAGGGTTTAGTGGTTCCTGTATGATTGGATAGTGGGACTAGGGCTGTGATTGGTTGTAAGAGGCTTGTCTCCTATAGGTCCTAGGGCTTAGGGCTAGTGTTGTGATTGGTTAGGATTAGGGCTAGGGTTCCCATTGGCCGAAGGGGTCACCTGATTACTAGGGCTATTTAAGGCCAGGCCTCAGGGCGTCTCAGCCAGGGCATTGAGGTTAAGGGCAGAGAGGACAAGGGCAATTGCCAGTTTGAGCCTGTTTGAGACTCATTGGGACTAGGGCCAGAAATGCTGCCCATTTTCTCATTCACCAGCACCCACCCTACCCCATTCACAACCAGAGTAACACACTCACAGCACATGTACTCTACTCATTCACTACAAACTAACCCAAGACAAAGTTCAATGTCTTAGCACCCACTTCAAAACTCCAGAAATCAAACCTGTACACCCTTCTATCCCAGCTACCGCGCATTTCCACCATCACCTACAAACAGTACACAACTCTATCCTATACCACTAACCAATCAACTCATTATTAACACAACCCAAATCCACACCATACTTAACTACATCCCATCCAGACACACAATCCCCACTCTAATTACTCCCAACAGACCCCTTTTTGTCACTAATAAACCTATACTCAGGCTTCAATCATTTCTCCAACTAACACTCTCCTCTTCTTTCTATCACAATAACTTAACGGCAAAACACTCACACCCCACTGCACTGCACATATTACCTCTTGCAGCAATCAAGTCTAAGACAAACTCTTAACTCTACTTCATCCCCCCTTACACACAACATACACTCTACTCACAAACACATCACCTCCCCCTTTACCTTACAACTTCCACTCATAAACAATACTATACTAACAAATCCATCTCATAAAACAAATACATCAGCACCTCCTTCCACTACTCCTCAAAAACAAAATATAACACAGGCACCAGCACAACAAAATCTCTCAAGCACAACACCTCATAATACTTTCCATCACAAAGTACAAACATACACCCACCTTTCAGACTACACAAATGAACAAACTTCCATTGCAAGCCTTCTCTATTCCACCCCACCGCACCTAACACATATACAGCAATACAGCAACTCTCTTTTAACCGCCTGTCATCCATTGGACAATTTAGAACCTTATTACATGACCCACATGCTGCACCACCACACCTAACTCATACGCCTTCTGCCCTAAACAGACACAAACAAAATAAGCAATGCGCCGCACCTCTCAACTTCGCTTCTCCATGTCTACTGCACAACAAGGTTACGCTACAAAAGCAACACAGCACACCAACTCAATCAATCAATCAATCAATCAATGTTTACTTTATTTTGATTAGTATCTGCAATCATAAAAGTACAATAAAAAATAACAAGTATCAGTCGATAGCATAAAATCTAATAAAAATTCAGTGCCCACCATAAGCAAAATGCACTCCTAATAAAAACCTGGATAAATACCAGCAAACAGTGAAATTATCTAAAAATTTAAGATATAAAAGAGCTGGTCTTGCTTGATTAAAATTCCACCAACTCACTCTCAACCACTATCTCCACCACCTACACATGCAGACCCATCAAAATGCCTTCCTAGCCTGCTGGACGAGGAACACGATACAGGAAAGCTACACGATTGCTATGCTCATACAGCTAATACAAACACTAAGGAGACACCTGCTGCAAGCCCACAAAAGACTGCTCACTCTTCTACAAAACAAAATCACACTATATCCAAAATACATTCCCTAAACTGTCTACGACCTTCTCACTGACACAAAACCTGACATACTCTTCATAACTGAATCATAATTGGGAGATGAAATGGCTCCAGTCCTGCATGATGCCGTTCCTCTAGGCTATCAACGATCACCCAAAATTGTATAGGCAAAAAAGGAGGTGGCCTAGCTGTTGTGTTCAGACAAACATTACATATCACTAAAGCTGACGTCTCCATAAAAGATTGTGAGGCCCTTTTAACCAGATGCAATCCCACACCATCTTTCTCCTCTAACTTCCTGGTCCTTTACAGACCTCCTCCTAGCAATGCAACATTCCCAGACACGCTTCTAGACACGGTTTCAAACCTGATAAAACTACACTCCAACCTATGCGTTCTGGGTGACCTCAATATTTGGTTTTACAAACCCAATATGCCCCATCCAAAAACAATCATTGCTGACCTAGACGCACTGAACCTGTATCAGATCGTCCACAAACCCACACACATCGCTGGACACATCCTAGATGTCATTTTTGTAAATACAGAACTAGTTACCTTTCAAACATTGACTCCAGTCACATGGTCAGACCACCATTTGCTTGCTTTCCAACATAAAACAATACTAAACAATGCACCTAAAACCACCTTACATGCATCCACCTATCGACCGTGGAACAAACTCAATTTGGAACACTTAGAAACACAACTAACATCCAGTACAGATCTAGACACAATAAATTCTGTTGAAAAACTAAATGAGTGGCTACAGGAAGTTTTTGATATCCTGATACCACTAAAAACCACACAACAGAACAAAAGAATACAAACACCTTGGAGAAATCCAGAGATAAAAGAGATAAAAGAGCAAATTAGAAAGCTGCAACGTGCCTGGCTCAAAACAAATACCAATCAAGGCAAACTTCACCTACGGAAAATGTACAGATTAAACAAGTCAGCTATCAAAAAAGCTAAGAAAATATAGTATTCGGGCAGAATTCAAAATGCTAAATGTGCAAATAAAGAATTCTAAAAAATTCTTAATGGATTTCGTAAACCAAATTGCCTAGAAAGAGCTTATCCCGTTTCTCAAGATTTCACAGACAAACTGGCAAATCATTACACGGCCAAAGCAGACACGTTGGACTCATACTTAAAACAAAGACAAAGCACCAGTGCTGACCCTTTTCCAAAACAACAATCCAAGAATATTCTAACCCAGCCTCTCTGTTCCTTCCAACACATTTCACACAATGAATTTATGGACCTGCTCAAAGCAAGCAGGCCTGCCGGCAGACCTTCTGACCCCTGTCCACCGCCAACCTTCAAGACAATTCTTCTAACAGCATCTGCTGCCACTCCAGTAAGAAGAATCATCAACAATTCCTTAACTACCGGAATATTTCCAGAAGAACTCTAAAAGTCCTACATATGCTCATTACTGAAGAATAAAAACTTGGACCCGCTGAACCCTAACAACTACAGACCAATTACCAATGGACCTTTCCTGGGCAAACTGATAGAAAGAGCAGCATTCACCCAAATGTCACCATTCATTGAAGATAATGCCATACTTTCAGACTTCCAAGCAAGTTTCCATCCAGGAAGAGGCACAGAATCTGCCCTCCTTGCCATCTGGGATGACCTGAACAACACAGTTGACTGCAATGGGGTTGCTGCACTACTTCTCTTGGACCTCTCGGCTGCCTTTGACACGTTTGACCATGACACTCTGATACACAGACTCTATGAAGCCGGCATAGAGGGGACTGATCTAGACTGGGTCACATCCTACCTTTGCAACAGAACTAATGTAATTCATACCCCCCCTTTCTCATCCAAACCATACTCCACAAAAGCAGGGGTCCCTCAAGGCTCTATCATCTCACCCATGCTTTTCAACATCTACATAAAGTCATTACCGGCACTGATCAATCAATTTCACCTCATGTGCTATAACTATGCAGATGACACACAAATACTGCTTCAACTGGAATGCCCCAAAGGCATTGGAAACTAACCAATTTTCAGTTGACTCAGAGCTGTGGATCAATGGATGACATGGAGTCATCTCAAATTGAATGCTTCCAAAACAGAAATACTCACATGTGGCAATTGGAAACATTATGACCCGCTCTCCAAGTGGCCTGATGATCTGGGAACACCACCTAAGTATTGAAGGAAGTAAGAAACTCGGAATGACCATGGACTCCAAGCTATCAATGAATGCCCAAGTGAACAAACAAGCAAGATCAAGCTTTGTCACTATAAATATTCTGTGATGAATCTTCCCCCATTTCGGATTTCCACATAAGGTCCAGGCTACCATCTCCCTTGTTCTGCCAAACTTGATTACGCCTATAGCTTCTATCACGGATCACCTTTAACGACCATGAAAAGACTGCAATGGATTCAGAACTCTTACATATAAAACCGCAAGACTACATCTCCCCTGCCTTGAAAGCCCTGCATTGGTTACCGGTTGCCAGAAGATCCACATTCAAGCTGCTTTGTATCACCCACAAAGCGATACATGGAACAGGACTGCTCTTCATCAGGAATAAAATCACAAACACATTCAACAAAGAAATCTCCGTTCTAGAGTGGCATCTCGCCTCAAAATCCCAACGTACAAGAAAAAAGCCATGGGTGGCACATCCTTCTCTGTTCAAGCAGCCAAACTATAGAACTCTTCACCCCCCCCAACATAAGATCCACGTATAACCACCTTATCTTCAGAAAACTACTCAAGAATTGTCTCTTCCCCACATAACCACCATACGCAAACAGAAATATACAGCATATCTCTCTGTATATAAGCATTTATTTGAACTATAGATATGTACCTATATATGAGTATTGCTTCGTATAAACGTGTAGAATAATTATGTTTTAAAAAATATAGATATTCATTAGTTCTGCTTAACAAATGTACATATTACTAATAGTTACATTATTCTATGTTTTTAACATGGATATAGGGACTGCATAAATAAGTAAATTTTTTATCATAACTTTTTATCTACAATTGCTTCACTATTGAATTACAAATAATTAAATAAATAAATAAAATGAATTTAAAGCACAACAACACTTTAAAGCCGGAGTTTATTTAATGGATCGTTAATCTACACACACTACCTTCCTTTATGCTTCCATATACCTTCCACGTACTTAGGAATCTATATATTTATTACTTTTCTTATAATTCAGCAAATCCAATGCACTACCCAATTTCTCACCATATACCGCTCTCAACATCTGCTCTACTTCAACTCTCTGACTCATCTCAAACCTCTTTCTACTACTCTTTTCAATGCACTTCCCTATTTCTCACCCTAAACCTCTATCAATATATCCTGTACCTCCACTCTCTCATTCATCCCAAACCCCATACCACTACTATGATCTCCAAAATAACCATTTCTAGACTCCTCCCTACTCTACCCCCCCTTGTATTATCTCGTACCTCTTTTACTATTCTGATCTCCCAAAACAAACCTTTCTAAACCCATCCCTCTGACTCTTCCCCCTCCACCTCCCTTTCACTCATCCCAAGCCTCCACCTACAACTATGAGCTCCAAAACATCCCTCCACTATCCTTTTCAATCTAAATAACAGACTGACATGTCCACCACTCAAATTAATTTCCAATCTAGGTGTAATCAATGTTTAGAGGCATTCAGAATTTTACGAACTGACACACACCCACCTATTGTGTTTGCAGTGTCCCGTTTTTTTAATTCAATGTGGCAGAGTCGAAGGGGATTTTTAAGCTTATCATTGTAGGTAGTAATCTCCTCCACTGAGCATTGATTCGTATTTTATCATTATCTTTTTTTTTTTTTTTTAAAGTTCTTTTTAATGTTTTTAGCTGTTCTTATTGTTTTAAATTAATAATAATCTATCATTGTATTATTCCTTTTCCATTGGTGGTATAGACAGTTATTTGATATAATTCTAAAAAAATGTTTAAAATTGTCTTTTTCACTATTTGTATTGTTTACTTTTTATGGTCTGTAATGACCGAAATAAAGTTTTTGGAATTGGAAATTAATTTCATATTTCACTATATTAATTCACCACTAATCCTTTTTGCGTACCAGAGTAACGTGCTACTCGCTGAAAAAGCACTTCAACACCTCATCAGGGGTAGCAAGCGCTATATAAATGCAAACCTTTTCCCTATTCTATCCCTCTGCTATCCTTTTCAATCTAAATAACAGACTAACATGTCCACCACTCAAATTAATTTCATATTTCACTATATTAATTCACCACTAATCCTTTATGGGTTCCAGAGTAGCTTGCTACTCGCTGAAAAAGCACTTCAACACCTCGTCAGGAGTAGCAAGTGCTATATAAATGCAAACCTTTTCCCTATTCTATCCTTCTCAATCCAAATAACTGACTAACATATCCACCACTCAAATTACTTTCATATTTCACTATACTAATTTAATCCTTTATGACTTCCTGAGTAGCATGCTACTCGCTGAAAAAGTGCTTCGACACCTCGTCAGGGGTAGTAAACACTGCATATATGCAATTACAATACAAGGACAATCCAATGCCTTGAATGTGAGTAGCCAAGAAATGCAAGGGATCCATGTGAGGGACCTGTGCCAACTGATAATTGGTTAAAAATGCTTCACTGGGATAAGTCAATTAAATTTGTTCCTCTGACCCTGAGAGTCCTAATATGTGTTGGGTGCGAGTGCAACCATACATTACTTCTCTTGTACATTGTTCATACATTTATCCTATATGTGCCAGACCACTGAACCAGAAACAATGCAACACTTCCCCAGGGTAAGAGTTACTTAAAGATATATGGTCATGAGACTTTGAAAGTAGTTGGCCAAAGTGAGCTGCATGACGTGGCATAGTTAGCAAGTACTCAATGGCAATGATGATGATGGACAGTTGCCAGGCAGGTGTGACTACATACACAATTAGTATCCTGTCAACAGCAATGACCCCCTTGCATAATGGTGCAAGGGTGTATGTGTGGTACTGCAAGGCACCAGTGTGTGTTCCAGTGCTGCCAGGGAGCAGTAATCTGTAGTGACAAAACTATCCTACTGATACCTGACCTATCACTTCTATATAGGGTGCAACAATAGGAGACTACCTGTGTTGTGCTGTGTGAAAAATTACCAACTGAGCCCCACTTACAGTGTCTAAAGTATGGAAAAAGGGACCATAAATTACTCAAAAGTGAGGTACACTAACAGTTGTCCAAAGGCCTCTGACAAAGCTATATGTGCCTTCATAGAGCGCTGGTCAATAGCTACATCATGTACTGAACTCAACATACACAATGGTACCAACTCTTACATATGAATTGATGACGAACTAGTGAAAGTAGAAAATGTTTAAACGTATCAAAACTATTATAATTACTATCTACACCTACCTAGCCTACACTAACTAGCCTAACACTAGCCAAAGTATCTAAACTTATCTTAAACTATCTAAACTAATCTAAGACTATCTAAACGTATCATAAACTATCTTAACTTATCTTAACTATCTTAACTACTATACACACACAATAAGCTAAACACCCCCCCACCCCTCTTAACACACATAGACCAGCACAATACAAACTGCAACTATATCCTAAACAAACACTACCTATACATGTAATTCTAAACAAACAAAAAAATATATTTTTTTTTCTGATTTGTTTTTCAACACACTAAACATCAAGCCGCATTCACTTAAAAACCTAACAGTATACAAACAGACTTAAAAACTACTACCTATTAAACTATCTAAAAAATAACACTAAACTACACTATAACTATACTAAACCCTAACTAACACTATGCCTAATTACCGCAAAAAATTAAAACAACATGTTAAAAACAGGAAATTTGAAATGGCCTGCGGGAGAGTCTACATTTTTGCACTAATGAGCTCCATGGCCTTCTCTAAAGTCAACATAATCTCACGGAGGCTGACCTGTTCTTTTTCGATGGCACGCATCCTCCTGTTAATCTCCTGCAACTCCTTAAGGAAAGGATCTAGGACTGTAACAAAGATCCACTGGCAAGTGTAGGACTCCCGGGCCATGTGGTTGGCAGCTGTGAGTCATTAGATGGTCTTGCTGTGGCCTGTGTTTGATCCGGCTGTTGTTGGCCACCCTCCAGATGTTTGGGCCCACTGGATTGTGTGTCCCCCGCCTTCTAGCATACCAGGTCCCCACTGCCTTGGCCCTCTCATGCTGCACCCCATCTTCCGGGTGCCTTTGCTGCGTGGAGTGTGCGGTGGTGGAGTTCCATCCCCATGTGTGGTTTTTAGCTTCGTCAGCTGTCATGTTAACTAAGGAAGTAAAGGAAAAACTTATCAGTTCAAGGTATCAGTTCAAGTTGTAAATGTACATGATGTTTGTGAATATAGGCTGACATTGTCATACAATCATTGCGGCAGTCCAGACCAATACCAAATATTAAAATAGAGATATGGCCAATATACCTTCATCCCAAAGACATCTCCTAATCGAACAAGGCAAACTGAGTCAAGTGTGGTCAGTGTAGGTGTACAATATGGAAATGTAGTCACAAAATGATGACAACCTTATCATTCATAACAGTGAGTCACGCTCATGATGATGTGTCAAGAGGAAATAGGACACATAGTCCGGATATAGGCACTTTTGGTGTTGGTATTGCATCATGCAAGTGGGTTGAAATTAGCTCATTAACATATGTGAAAGGTGATACGTTAAGCAAGTCCAGTTAAGCAAGTCCAGGTAGCGTGCTTCGGCATTGCATGACTCATTCGGAGTTACACATTGCTGTATTGACTCACTCAGTGTCAGGAAGCCCATATATAGATGGAGGGTGGTTGGCTACCTCCTGCAAGACATAACTGCATTACACTTCACCAATTTACCCTCAGGCAAATACCGGGAAATCTGACCTATACCTTCTGGTATACAGTTGTAGCAATACCATGATGACCTTTATATAATCAAATGTCTGTACACTCATTCTCCCAGGGCTGCTTTCGTCAGCACACAATTTAAATGAGACAATGCATTTCAGGAGTGTGTGTATGCATGCGGCAGCACTCATCTGTGCAAGAAATTTGTGGGGTTTAATGCAGGGAACCATGCACCATGATGCATGTTTGACTGCATTGTTGTTAGCCAGTATAACTTACACCACCAGTAGGTGAGCAGTGTAATGGGCTTTTTTCTGTTAACACAGTGCATCCCTGCATGTGAACATTTACACAGTGCAGCAAATTGACTTCATACCTTGCATTATATGAATGCCTCCGAGAAATGAGGCATAGGGGATATACGGGCCATATGTTTGGCATTTCACTGCCAGCCATGTGCAGACTAGTGTGCCTGTGCAGCTGGATACACCATGCCAATTAGACTGTATCTATGCATTGAGGCATACTGGTGCTCCATAGGTTTTACAGCAAGGATATTTGCACAATGGGCTCCAAAATATACACATTGTACTGAGATATGAATCTTGACATTCAGTTTAGACCTGCATAGCCATATGACCAGAACCCTGCTATGTGGATGTCCACACTCACAATGTGCATCAGTCAGGCAGTCTGGTATTGATATGCACAACACCATGGTTAAATTGAGTAGCAGGCCTACATCGTTACAGCCTCCAGGGCATCAGTGTAACGGTTACACTGTCACTCCATTTCACATAGGTATGACATGGACTACTCTAATGGAGGTTCGAGTACCCCTGAGGCCGGATTACAACAGCCACACCTCAGGTTAAGTCAAGCAAATGATGATTCAAGAAGACTCATGATAATGTACTAAAAGGCTCACAGAAACACATGTTGAGATGTCATGTGTCCTCTGGCGTGGGTCAAATTAGGCCTGGGCAGTGAACTCCGCTCCGTTCGCGCAGTTTGCAGAGTTTTCTGCACTCCACGCTCCGCGGAGTGCAGAAAACTCCACTTCGCTTAGTGCAGTGGAGTTTTTTCCCTGCTTGCAATCGCGAACTGCCGTTCGCGCTGGTCTTCCTGCCGCTCGGGTAGAATTTCTACCCGAGCGGCAGGAAGACCAGCGCAAACGGCAGTTCACACTGCACTCTGCCACATGTGGAACTCCGCAGAGTTTTTTGTATTTTCGCAGAGTTCCACGTAGCAAAACTCTGCGAACTACGCACAGACCTGGGTCAAATCAATAATTCAGAAAAACTTTGCCATATCACAACAACATCCTCAGCATCTATCATAGGAGTAATGATTTATTTTTGACGACTAACTTGCTGACACTGTCCTACATGATTTAAAAATTTGACTTTGATTTGACTCACAGATACAGGAACAGGTATGGGTCACCAAACATTTTAAATGTTGATCAGCATGAATCTCTACCCACACCTACAGTAATTCACTGAAATTATGTAGCAGGAGATATGAAATGTATGCAGCATGCTTGAGCATAGTATAATGTAAGATAAAGCAATATATATGGCATTTTGGCACATGTATTCTTAAATTCAGATTTCATGATGCCATAATGTTTACACTTTAAAACACTGGCAGGGTACAATTTTTCACCTCATCAGCACCAGTTGCATATATAAATATAGACATAGGCAAAAAAAGTTAAGCCTAGCTCATTCCACTATGCTGCTAAATCTGATTAAACATTGGGGCATAATTACTAAACCTTCATGCAACGCAGGGCAGCAAGCAAGGTTGCTACGCTGTGCTGCGTTACGTGAAAGAGCAGAAATGCTCCATATTAACAAAGATATGGAGCATTTCTGCTCTCTCGTGCTGGCACACTTCAGGCAGCCTAGTGCCAACGCAGGCACCCTTGCACCCCGGTGCAAGGGTGCCTGCGTTGCAAGGACAATTGTTTCTGTGCGGGAAGGGATACCTTCCTGCACAAAAACAATCGCTCAAGGCATTTTCCACTTTTTATGTGTGCTGCAGATTGCTGCACACATAAAAAGAGGAAATAACGAGAAGAAAAAAAAATATTTTTGGGATTGCGTGTAATCCATCGGTGGATGCTTGGGAACGGCCATGTTCCACCCTTGCAACGTCTTCCAGAATGAAATGGACCTCAATAAAGTGCAAGCCGCTGCATTGCATTATATTTTTTTAACAGTGCCGCGCAAGGTGGCAGAAATTGATTTTTTCATGGCTTTGTAAATATCTACTAGCATTTTGTGATATGGATGCGCCACAAGGGTGGTGCAAACATGATGCAAAATGTAAGAAAATAAGGCCTATTTT
The DNA here is from genome assembly GCA_963921515.1 of Calotriton arnoldi. Lineage (NCBI taxonomy): Eukaryota > Metazoa > Chordata > Amphibia > Caudata > Salamandridae > Calotriton > Calotriton arnoldi. The sequence continues at coordinate 242,372 of CAWUFW010016988.1, forward strand.
TGGTTATGTTTGTACCATGTGTGGTATGACAAATTTTGACTGTGTCTGCAAATTTAGCAACAGATGATGGTTCATGTGCCAAATACAATCAAAATAGTAGATAAGCAAGCATCATCACAGCAGCTAAAGATGCATGAATCCTGTAGCCCAGTATACATTGCCCCTATATTTACATTGACATGATTCCTTGCCAATACTACATTATTCTGTGGATAAGTTCCGTTGTGTTGGTACACTGACTGTGATTTGTTTGCAGGTGATTGATACATCCCCTTACACATCACAATGTTACAACTATCGTGGATCACACACAAACCTTACAGAGCTACAACCATGTACTCATTACACTTACTGGTAGCATTGGGATCCTGGAAGGAGTCAACTTCTCCCCTGGTGTATGGGACAGGTCCACCTACAAGTCAAAGAATAGAACATTGCATTGTAAATAGTGCAGCTACACACAGTCTAAATTCCATTATAAGTTCTATGACATCCCAGTGATTTCGATTATTCAACACGCTTGATACACCTATGTATACATTGTATGAATATGGGTTGAAGCTAGTCACCTTGCATAGCAGAGCTGGCTGGATGTTGACGCTCAGAGATATCTAACATCACATTTCTGAAGCAAGCCTCAGGTATGGGATGTTTTCTGTACTGTTGGGCAGCATCATCTCAGGCCCCCTTGCACCATGACACAAGGGGTTAACCATTGGGCCTAGGCAGACCAAAGTAGTGCTGCATTGGGAAAAGAGAGGTATACACTGTATGTAACATTGTAAGGACCATATCAGGCTTTTCATGGCGCTTGTGCACAAAGTACTGACTAGCGACAATGCATGCTACCTTGCAGCATGGTGCAAGGGTGCATGCCTTGGAAGAAGTTTTATATTGGTTTGCCCTGGAAAGGCCCCCTTCCTGTGCAAATACAATTGCCTGAGGCATTTTCATCTGTCTACGTGTGCTGCACAATGCAGCACAACTAAAAATGTTAACATAATAGAAGATTGAATATATAATTCTTCCTTACCCATCACCTGTACAGTTATTCTAAATGTTTGATCATTCCCTGCTCAAGCACGTATGTGAAATCAGGTAATTCTTCCTAATCCATGGGGCTGTTCAATGTAAACAACACCCACAACCCATTGAGCAGCCCCCTGGTTATGCTAGATCACACACCTTAGGCCCACTTCCATTGATCCAGGACTGGGGTGGCACCACTTAGCAGGTATATGTGACAGAGGGCATTGCCCAGGTGGTGAAGCAGGGTGGTTGGAAGTCTTACATGTGCCTGTGACTTCATGACAGGTGGCCTGGCAGATTGCCTGTGGAGTCAGTCTGGATTCAAGGAATGCATGTGCACTTTTTATCACCCAGCCTGGGGAACAGCAGGCAGCATGGCAGCACAGCAGGGCAGTAATCAAGAGCTGTATGATCACACATTAGTTTTCACAGGCATTACCAGGGTACACACCTGGATTTCCCCCACAGTCATATGTGCATGTAAAGATTGATTCTGGGGACTATGGCCCACTCTATTTCATTCCCTATTCTGGCCAATCTCTCTACTCCTGCACTGTGTCAAGAGTAACCCTGGGCATAATACTTCGCTACGCTCACAGAGCATGCAAAGTTTGTGCTACTACACAAATTGCACGTAGCAGAGTGAAAAACTGTGCTAATTGATGTAGCGTAGCAGCAGTACAATAAACACCTACAAATGCTTTGATAAAACAATTTTCTATGCTAAAAAAAAAAAAAAGCATATAACCAATTCACAAAAGTGAACTTTAACAATAAAATATCAAGCAATGAGAGAGGTGATGATTTTGGGGTCCCCCCTAACCTAGGGGGAGGACCAAGCAAATGCCTTGAACAAAAAGCATATCATGTGAACGATTCAGTGGTGGTCCCTTCCTCCTAGGACCACCCCAAGCACAGTTATGGGCAAAAATACAATCCCAACCAAAGGCCCTGCAAAGCATTATGGGACGAGATTAGCATTCTGCAGCACACATAGATAGTGGAATACGGCTCTCAGTATTTGTTGCTTTGCAGGAATGCACCCCTTGATGCACAAGAACATTTCTTCATGCGACACAAGCAGGCTTGCACCATGATGGAAGGGTGCCTGCGTTGGCTCCACGCAGCCAACACTGCACCAGTGCAGGGGTAAGGATAGGAATGCATTGTATACTATTAGATACATCACATTTCTGCCCTTTTGCTTTCACACATAGCAGTGCAGTAGGGTGATTTTCTACACTGCACTGTGTGGCCACGCTCAAAATATGCCCCTCTGTGTACAATCACTGGACATTTGGTGAGCAATACTGTGATCCACATGTATCGGCCTACCACTAAGCCTGGGCGTAGTTTGCGTAGTTTTGCTACGCGGAACGCCGCGAAGTACAAAAAAACTCCGCAAAGTTCCGCAAGTGGCGGAGTGTAGTGCAAACTGCTGTTCGGGCTGGTCTTCCTGCCGCTCGGGTAGAAATTCTACCCGAGCTGCAGCTCGCACTCGTGAACTTACCGTTCGCGAGCGCAAGCAGGGTAAAAACTCCGCTGGCATTATGCGAAGCAGAGTTTTCTGCACTCTGCGAGCTCCGCGGAGCGCGGAGTGCAGAAAACTATTCAAACTACGTGAACGGGGGCGTGGCTTGGGTAGCAATCATGGCGGACGCAGTCTGATCGGGCTCCGTCCACCCACGCAAGAATCTGACGATAATCCTACACCGATCCTGCCCTGAGGAGCTGTGAAATACCCTGACTGACGCCCAGATCAGCTGTGGCCACGGCGCTGACTTTACCTCCGGGATCGCGGCACTGCTGTGGCGGCTTTTGGCCGACGGCGATCCTGAGTGAGGGGCGTGGGCTGGGCCCTTCCTCCAGCGGCCACGCTGTGTTGCGGCGTGGGTCTACACGTCGGAGATGCACTGTGGAAGATCGCCGGCCTCCATCGAGCCCCCACATAGAGTACTGGCCCGGACTCGAGGCGGGGGCACCACGGCCCTTCTCCCCTCCACCTAACGATCTGCCTGTATCATCGGAGGCGCGGCTGGTATGACCTGCGACGAGCGCTGCGGCCTCCGGCCTCATCAGCGAGTACTGAGGAGCCCCGGCCGGTGCCCTCAGAGATCTCGGCCCCGTCGGACCCGCCCTTGACGCAGCGGCTGCCCATTGAGATCCAGCCGGCCTGGTCGCCATTGAGATACCGCGGGAGCCTTGTGTGAGGCCCGCGGGACTGTTGCGGGACCTGGGACAGATTGGGACATGGTGACTGGCGTGCTGGATCCCCTCCCCCCTGCCGGTGAGTGAGGCACGCGGAGTCCGGTTGGGAAGGTCCGCTCATACCTCTTGGGGAGGCGCCGCGGGACGACCAGGTGCCCCCGCCGCAGTGGGGAGCACAACAGGTATCCCTCCCCCCCACTTTGCATGACTTCATCCTGTGGCGCAGTCGGCGCGGGGGAGGCCTGCGTTCACCTGACCGGCGCGGACTGCAAGGAGCTGGTCCTGTATTTGGTGTGTCGACCTGTGTGGAGAGGAGTGGAGTGCGTGTGCCGCCTCGGTGCGCTCAACAGGTGGGGCCAACACCTTAACTAACTTTGCGCTACTCCTCGCCGCCGCGGCTGGCCCCCTCGCCGTCCTTTTGCTTGGATGCCTGCGCTGGTGGGGGCGCAGCCTGCCGCCCCGGCGCTATCGAGCTACTGTGGGCCTTCAGGAGATCGTTGACCCGGGGTGAGGTCGGTGCCCTGGTGGGGATCCTGAGTGGGCTGAGGCGGCGTGGGATCGCCGGCCTGTCTAGATTCTGCCTGTAGATCTGCAGCCTGGCCAGGCCAGGCCTTGAGAAGACCCAGTAGGGGTCGGCTGCATTTCCCCCACGTCCCCAGCTCCCGGTCCCGTGCCTCCCTCTCATTTGATGACCTGCATGGGTGCCTCGAGAGACATATAGAGTTGCATTATCATCGACGCTACTGGGATAAAAGAGCTGGGCCAGAGCTGGGCCGGATCCTCCGCCGTGCTGCCGCTTCCCCGCATCCCGGTCCCTCGGAGATGGGCAAGGGCGGGCCCGGGGGCGCGGGCCCCAAGCAGGGCACCATTGACCAATTCACGATGCCCGCTGGGGGGCCCGCGGGGGGAGATGGGGGCGCTGCTGCACCCGACAATGCGGCCCTCCTGGCAGCAATCAATCATGCAAGGGACACCCTGGATGCCAAGATAGACGCAGTGGGGTCTGAGGTCTCCTTTCTTCATCAAGATCTCCGCAAAGCAGTGGACTGGATTACTGAGGCTGAAACCCGGGTCTCGACGGTGGAGGACACGGTGTCCACTCTCCAAAAAAAAGTGAACAAGCTCACTGTGGTGTCACAGGAGCTGGCCTTCAGAGTGGAAGATGCAGAAGGACGCGCAAGGCACAACAATCTGCGCTTTGTGGGCCTGCGGGAGGGATGTGAGGGTGGCTCAATGACCACCTTCATCGCCAAATGGCTCACAGATATCTTGCCAAAAGATCTCCTTTCTTCGTCCTTTGTAGTTGAGCAGGCCCACCGAGCCTTGACGCAAAAACCTCCGCCGGGGCAGCCCCAAGGCCAATCATTGCCAAAATCATGAACTATGCTGACCGCGATGCGATATTAAGGTATGCCAGAACTCACAAAGATGGCCTCCAACATGACTCTCACCCCATCATGGTGTTCCCGGATTACACGCGCCAGGTTCAGCAACAGCGCCAATCCTTCACGACTGCGAAGCGTCGGCTTCGCGAGCTGAACTTGCAAAACATGTTGCTATACCCAGCCAGGATGCGGGTGATCTTCAACTCAAAATCCTTTTTCTGTGATACCCCTGAAGCCGTTTTTGCTTGGACTGATGAGCGCCCACAACTGAGACCTACCTCTCCGCCTGTAGTGGACTCGGACTCCTCTCGCAGCTCACGCACTCAACGCCCGAGGCGCAATAAATCCAAAAAACGGCACGGCTCTGGGTCCAGCAGATGATCGGCAAGTTCGGAGCGGCCGCCTTGATGATTCAGAAGTCATGTCTCCATCTCAACTGCAATGCTGACTTGGGACTGGTCAATTAAGTAACCTTTTCTTATTAGTCTCCTTTGGGTGGGCGTGGGGTATGGCCATGAGACTGCGAGGCCACAGACTCATTGTGCCCCTTTGTTGTGTATGTTTGTAGGGTGGGAAGGGATCCTTTGGTGTGGGTGCGGGGGGCCCCCCAGTTGGGGGTCTTCTGGGTCACACACCGCGACAGATACTCCTATTTCTTGGCAGTGTCGGGTGGGGGGTGTTTTTTTAAGGGAATGTAGTTTTGTTGTGTTTGTAGTAACATGTTCTTTTTCACAGACAGAGCGATACCAAAGGGGATGATGGACGGAGCGTTAGAGCAAATCAAACACTCACCCCCAGTCAACTGATCTGGGTTTAATCCATCATCATTCTTTAGCTCACTCCACCACCCCAGTTCAGACATGGCCATATGCAAATCAGTCTGACCCTGTGCCTCATGGGAACAGTCCAGCCCGAACTGCCAAGCCATGTCTTCCCTGGACCGGAAACAAGCATCCTGGGACCGGTTTCTGGCTATTCAGCCGTCATCAGCCAGGCTAGCTTGAATCCAGTGGCAAAGTGAGCAAGGGACCCACGTCTGGGCATACCCTGCCAACTTAGGGCGAACAAAGCGATACCAACAGGTCATGTCCTCCGCCCTTCTTTTGTTGTGATTGTAATCCTAAGGGGTGTTAATGTCAGGTGATGCTACCCCGGTTGGGGATCTAACCATAGTATCCTGGAACGTCAGGGGTCTTCTCAACAAGGTGAAACGGGGTGCAATTTTACGCCAAGACAAAAGGTATGGGGCCGATATCCTACTATTACAAGAAACACATTTATTGGGCACTAAGACGCCCTGCCTAGCTCGATTTGGCTTCTATCATGTGTACCACGCTGGGTTCACCCGTGGATCCAGAGGGGTGGCTATTCTAATCCATCGCAGGGTCCAATTTCAATACATTACACATCAGGCGGATTTGGGAGGCCGATTCCTCTTCGTCACATGCACACTGTCCGGGGAGCGGGTCACTATAGGCAGTATATATGCGCCCCCTCCTCTAGGGACTACATTTATTGACAAATTTGTAGCAACCTGGGGCGAGGTACATGAGAATTTGACCCTATTGGGGGGCGACTGAAACGACACCATGGGCCCACTGGATCGTCAACGCAACCCAGACAGTGCACCCTTACAGGGCCAAACTAAGCTACATACTCTGGTCAGTACATTGGGGTGGGCTGACATATGGCGCGAATATCATCCCGCCGAACTTAATTTTACCTATCTTTCCGCGGTACATGGCTCACAATCGTGGCTGGACTATTTCTTTGCCCCGCGGATACATCTACACAGATTCTCTCATGTAGATCATATGCCCCGTGGGCTCTCCGACCACTCTCCGCTTAGATTAGAGTTCCACACCCTATCCCGTAAACCCCCCTTCCAGTGGCGGATGTCACCATGGCACCTCCGGGACCCGGCATACCAGGATATGCTTCACATCGCAGTCACTACATACTTGGAGGATAATGGCCCCATGGCTCCCTCTCGGACTTTGCTATGGGAAGCCCTAAAACCGACGGTTCGCGGGATTGAGATTAGTTACCGCACGAATGAGAAGCGGGCGCGACGGGAACAGTTGGAGGCTCTAGAGACACATCAAGCATCACTGGCATCACAACTTAATATCGATCCTAATCCAATTATTCGCCGAAACCTGCTGCAGGCGCAGGAGGATCTTCGGCGGCACCTCATGGGCGAAGCAAAGGAGATTTGGGAGGCGTCACAGCATCGAATCTATCAATGGGGCGATAGGTCCAGTAAGATGCTCCATAGACTCTGTAGGGCGGATGCATCTCCAGCGGTTGTCCCTGCCGTTCGCGGTACCGACGGGTCCCTCCACACGACACCACAGGGAGTCGCTGCGGCATTCGCTGGGCATTTTACTACCCTCTATACTAGGCATGAACAAATCTCACCGGAGTTGATCACTGAATTCTTGGTGGATATCCCTCCCCGTCGTCTTCCCGATCATCTCCGGGAGCAACTAGATGCTCCCATTACCACGGAGGAACTCATGGGGGCCCTCGATGCGCTCCATCCCGGTCGCGCTCCCGGACCTAACGGGTTCCCAATGGAATTCCTAAGGCCGAACATGCACACATTGGGGCCCATCTATTGGCGACCATCCAGGAGGCTGTGGAGTCTGCCATTCTGCCTAGGGACTGGCGACACGCAGAAATTGTGCTTTTTCACAAGCCAGGCCGACCCCCGGAGGATCCCTCCTCATATCGCCCCATCTCCCTTATAAATTTCGAACCGAAGCTATTGGGGAAGGTGTTAGCTGATCGCCTGCGAAGCTGCATCGGTGAATTGATTCACCCGGACTAGTCGGGCTTCATGCCACACAGGGCTACTCGACATAATATTCGACGGGTACACAATGCCATGGTGGCATCCCCGACGCTGGGTCGACCGGCCGCGTTGCTTCTTGCCGACATAGATAAGGCGTTCGACTCCCTGAGCTGGGTGTATTTATTCCAGGTCCTCGAGGCGATAAATTTGGGGCCTCGCTTCCTGGCTTATGTGCGTCTGTTGTACACAGAGCTGACAGCATCGGTCCGAGTTGCGGGACACCATTCGCTGCCCTTCTCCATCCAGCGGGGCACTAGACAGGGTTGCCCCCTGTCCCCAATATTGTTTGCTCTTGCGATAGAGCCCCTGGCGGCGTGGGTTCAGAGTGATCCGGTCCTTCGGGGGTTCGACTGGTCCCTGGTACTCGGGTCCCCATATACTGCAGATCCTCAGGGTCTTTGGGGGTACCTCGGGCTTCCATGCTAACCCCGCCAAATCTATCCTATTCCCGTGTGCGGGCATCAGGGACGCAACACCTGGGCATCGCAGCTGTCCCGGGCAAAGGGGGGCTTCAAATATCTTGGTATATATATTTCCCCATGTCCGAAAGTCTCCTGGGCATGCAATATCTCTCCTTTATTGGCTAGCCTTCACAACGAAACCACTGTGTGGTCCTCTCTTCCTCTCTCCCTGTACGGGCACTCAGCCATTTTTAAAATGGTATCGCTGCCCCATATTCTATATCGCCTCCAGAATTATCCATATCCCATCCCGCGCAAATGGTTTGCACAAGTGGCAGCCATACAAAATAAATTCATGTGGAACGGCGGGGCGATCAGAGTGGCGCTCCGCACATGTGCACAATCCACATATTGCGGCGGGATCGCCGCAGCAGATGTGTATGCCTATTATGTAGCGTCCCATGTGATGGTAATAAACGAATGGTGGTATTGCTCCCCCACAGATCCAGCATATTCGGTGGAACAGGCGGCTATGGATCAGATCCCACTCCTCTACTTATTGTACAGCACGGTTCGCCTTGATCACCTACCGCCGGCCGGCAGAGTGGCGATACAACTCTGGCGGGCTAAGACCCGACAGATGGGCTGGCGGGGGACACTTACTCAAATGACTCCCTTGTGGCAGGGCACATATCTTCGTTCCGTACCGACCTTAACAGGGTTCAGAGGGTGGGACCGTATCGGGATCTCGACCCTTGGCGATGTAATGCGTGGCACCACAATGAAATCCTTTCAACAACTACAGACCGATTTTGATTTACATAAATCACAATTCTATAAATTCCTTCAGCTCCGACACGCACTTTTACCCCAGATCCACGCATTGGAATCCCTCCCTGAGTTTCAACCCTTAGAGGGACAACTGCTTACAGGAGACCTAGGACCTCACAAGATCAAACAGGTCTATCAGACATTGATGACCCATACACCCACCACACTGGACAAGACAAGGCTTGCATGGCAAGCAGATGTACCTGAAATCACCGACGATGACTGGGCCGAAGCCATCGCCAGCCCTAGGGGTGCGGCGGTGTCCATGCGCTTTCGGCTTATTCAATTTAAGTACCTACACCGCGCATATTACACTAGGGTCCGTCTATGGCGGATGGGCATTATTCAGTCCCCCATGTGCCTGAGGTGCGATAGGGAGGAGGGGTCATTTTTACACACGGTGTGGAGCTGCTCGGCGTTGCAGCCGTTTTGGCGTCAAATTCGCTCGTGTCTCCATGAGGTGCTATCATGGGATCTCCCGCTCGACCCTCGCCTTTTCTTGTTGCATTCCACAGAAGATATAGGGGGGAATAGGTATAAGCAGCACCTCTTGTTTTTAGCACTCGCGGTGGCCAAGAGGGATATAGCACAAATGTGGAAGGCAACATCGCCCCGACCTTGGGCAAATAGAAAACTGAACTAGACAAATGTATGGGGGCAGAGATTGCTGTTTTTGAAGCCCGAGGATGCCCCGCTAAACACCGCAAAATATGGACTAGATGGGCGGACTATCGTGGTATCGACCTTCCCCCCTTGCCCGAACAGGACCCCTGAAACTGTTTCGTTTTGTATTTATATACTGGTATATCCCCACTGAGAGTTTAAGAATATGTGTATGTATATGTTTAATGTGGCACACTATGACGATTGCACCACTTGTACCAATGTGGAGACTGGAACCTGTCTGTACGTTTTTCGTTTATGTCACCTACGTGTTTGGTAGGTGTTGTTATATATCAGAAATATGGTTATTGATACAAACTAAAAGTACATCTCTTTGGTCATGGTGGGGCTGCGACCCCTACATATTGCAAAATAACCTAATAAAATTTGTTATTAAAAAAAAAAAACTACGCGAACGGAGCGGAGTTCACCGCCCAGGCCTACCTACCACTAACCCCGGGTGGCGTACTCCGCTCTGCCAGCAGAGTTTGCGGTGTTTTACCAACTCCGCGAAATGCTGGGAACACGAAGTTGAGGTAAAACTCCGACTCTGTGGCAGAGCGGAGTACGCCCCTCAGCTCCTGCAGTAAAAGGGTAAAAAAAAAACACTTACCTTCTCTCCGCCGTCTGCGCAGTTCATGCAAGACGTAAAACGTAGGGGGTTGCGACCGGCAACGCGAGGAGGGCGACAGCGACAAGGAGAAGACACCACGGCGAGGAGGAGGGTGGCCCGCAGACGGCAGAGAGAAGGTAAGTGTTTTTTTTTACCCTTTTTTAAAAACATTTTGTGTGACTGGGGCTGAGCGGAGTTCCACGGAGTATTTTTTTTACTCCGTGGAACTCCACGGAGTGCCACTTTTTATACTGCGCCCAGGCTTACCTACCACCTGCATTATGACATGCAGCACACACACTCAGTCACCACACACTGTTTGGTTCTACACTCCCTTTGGACTTTACTAGAGTGTGTCACGGTGAACACGTACTACCAGCACACACACATTAACTATGTGCGTTTGTGCACACTGTTCCACATTTGAACCTATGCCTTGTGTATGTCTTGCACAGGCACATGCATTCTGTACATGGTTTTATCATGCACACATTTCAAGATCAACCTGATGTTGGGCTGGAGTGAGTGTAAAACACAGCAACAGACCTGTTGGAATGGTGAATGAGCCAGTAGGCCTCACTACAGTGTACCAGGGTCACATGGTCATGCCCACTACTACTGTTTACTACACTGCATTCTGCCACCCACACTTCAGCTCTGTCTTACTCCTGGTAAAGGCAGTAGCAGTGCATCTACTATGAGGGCAGGTCTTTGTGTGGCCCTCCTGGTCCGAGCAGACTGCAATCAGTGGCAGAAGCCTTTGTAATGGCACATGCATATCCCATGTTCCCCTTTGGGATGAAACAATAATTAGCGAGCCCCACAACTATGCGGTTGTGTACTCAGGGCCGGGGTACACTACTCTTATCATGCATGGGTAATTTCATACCTAAAGCTTCCATTGCACCATGTTCAATGAGATCGTGTATGTACACACAGATTTTGTTTAATTTTGACATGAACACGACACTTTTACCATCTCTGTATTCTTGAGGTGACGTGTAGGGGTGGGCAAAGAATTCTGCTCTGGCGCCGGAGTTCTCTGAGTTTTACCCACTTTGCGCTCTGTGCGAAGCTCCGCAAACCTCCACGAAGTGACGTGGAGCGGAGTTTTCTTCTCTTGCGCGTCTCACCAATGATAAGTTGGCGAGTGCTCACGAGACAAAAATCGCGCTGGACCTCCACTCAGCGAGATTTCTCAATGTGGGCAGTTGTGACAGGTTGCGACTGCTCACGTTGACAAATCTGCCACTCATGTAGAGGAAGTTGCCGCTCGAGTAGAATGTCTACTTGAGAGGCTGAAAACAGCAGCGCCCCCCGGAATGATGCGGAGTGCTGTTTGCACTGATTTTACAGTACGGGGCAAACTCCCAGTGCCTGAAATCAGTGCGAGCAGCGTACCCCGCCGCTTGTGGAACTCCACAGAGCACGGTGGAGCTTTTCTGTCACTTCGCGGAGTTCTGCGGAGTAAAACTAAGCGAACTCCCCCAGGCCTACTGATGTGACATTTTCTAAAACATCTCCATAGTTTTGCTTTTCTAATTAATGCCACACATTGCAAGGTCATCTGGTCATAGTGTTGTGTTACTTTGCCTTTGAGCCTCATCACATTGCTGTGCAAAGCATGGGAAATGTGTATTTTGTCAACTGTGGCAAGATGTGATATGTATGACAATCTGCCCGGGAAATATGTCACATGTGTAGTGTTTTCTGGATCCCCACACATGCATGTATGCCTTATTTACAAAATTACATTTTAACATTTACACTTGAGGCTAGGCCTTTGTCCATGAGAACTTTCACTCATAATCTATGATGGTATCTACAACAACATGTGCTCTTGCAAAGTGATGCCATTCTGCATGCTAGTCCATTGGTGAGACACATGGCAATGAGGGATTTGCCTCAGGTACTGACATTTTAGGAGATTTGCGTTCCAACAATCACTGAGTACCATATGAAACACACTTTGTTGCTGCAGAACACAACAAGACTTCTAGCTGTGCTGCACTCCACTGCTTAAGTGCTTTAGGACAGGAATGGACCATTAATATGTGGATTTGTGTCAATCCTGCCCTGTCCCTTTCATGCAATACTCCGCATTACATTGGCTTGCTGCATTGATTGATTGATTTTTTAAGTTATGGCCCCATGTTGATCAAAGGTTCAGGCTACATGCTTGTTAAATGTTGAGGCCTACATCTTGAGAAGATGTGAGTGAATTGATTTTTACTTTGACTTTCACTTAGAGACAACACAATGAATTAGTTCTTAGATTTACTTATATGTTGATCATTTGACATATTTTCTATTTTACCCTCAGATGATATAGTTTAGCTAAAGAAATTAGCCTCAATCTGGTCCAGTCTCTGCCGACCGGCCAATGTGTGCTGGATTCCTCCGTCGCTGTCTTCATGCTCTTCCATTTCCTCCATATGTAGTGGCTCATAGTCCCATGGGAGATTTGTTTTTAAACAGAGGTTGTGCAATATGGCACATACGAGGATTATTTTGCATACCATAGGGGTGAGTACAACAGTCTTCCCCCTGACATATCCAGACATCTAAACCTAGACTTTAGAGTTCCAAAAATCCTCTCCACAAAATTCCTCATCTTGCTGTGTGCTTTGTTATACCATTTTTCTGCCTCCATCTGGGGATGGGTGAAAGAGGTCATGACCCATAGCTGCAACCTATATCCTTGGTCACTTGAAAGTAAAAAAGTACATCAGTAAATGATAATGTTCATTGTTACTGAGACATAACTGGCCATGTTTGTTATGTTTGCTGACAAACTCAGACACATTTCTTACAGTTTGGATCAATATGTGTTAGATACTGTTGACCATTGGTTTACACATGTATCTTCAAGTTCGATATATCATTGCAAATGTTGATGATGTCCTGATTCTTAGGACACTTCTACAGTTTGACTTTCATGATTAGGCAGTAGATTATTATGATAGGTAATTTGCAATGTTCTTGGCAGCTCTATGTTATTTGCACTCACTATATGTGCAAAGTTACAAATTTATGATCTGTTTCTCTGGCATATGTCCACCGCTAGGTAGATTGTGACAGTGCCAACATGTTTGATATTCACACATACATTTGTCCTTTTGACACCTCTGATGTCATTGCTTGCCTACATGATATTAGCACAACCTTTGATTTCTTCACTTAATTTAGCTTGGCTATTTGCTTAGTACATGTAATGAATTTCCAACATGTGACATGGATCTTTATATATTTTGTGGTCAACAGACAAATAATGCTTTTTGGAGGGTAAGGCATCATGGTGATCTCAGATTGATACATAGATATGGCAATGTAGGCCGTCTTTTATATGGGAAAAACTGTTGTAGATAGAAGTACCTTTCTATGACGGACCTTAACACCTAACTTTAACATTTCACATATATATGGATATGAGTTTGACTTGTAGGTGATTCAGTACTTAGATGCCTTTATTATAGCATCATTGATGTGGCAGGAGAGTATTGAGACTCGGATCCTGAATACACTGTGAGACCTTACCCTAGTTGCATTTAATCCTATGTTCGTTAGTGGTATATGACGTTTGACCCCATATTGATTGACTTTGTGAGTGTTATATTGATAGATTCAGATGCAGATAATGTTGCCAACTTGCCTCATAAACTTGTCATCTATCACATTGTTGAAGTATGTCAAGGTGGGTTGATTACTATGTGTATGTTTGGACCTAGACTGTAAGAATGACTGAGACATATGTGTACTTTGAATTGTTGTTATCACATATATACCAGGACATAACATTTAAACATGAATTGGGCCTATACTTACAGTGCATGACAAAATGGTATTTGCAACTTCTTCTTTCAGTATTACCCCCAGATACTTTAGTCAACATACAAGTTTACTGCCATGTGTGACACACTTACTTTACAACACAAGATTTTTTCCTGAACATTATTTGACTGGAATTTGATCTAATACCAAGACTAGGTACACCAATGAACATACACTCATCTCACACTTAGCTAATATGTACCCTTTATACTCATATTGACGTTAAATGTGTACAACATGATTTGTGTTTTGATTTGTTGACCACTGCACATTATGTGATTCTCTCCATTTACACAGTGGGAAATGGCAAAATGCTGCTCACAGTTGTTATTTTGCTACTAACATTGCAGGATTAGTGAGGGAATGACACAATGGAACATCATTATCTACATGTTGGAGTAAGTTGTTTCCACTATGTGCACATGACACAACCTTCATAGACATACACAGAGATGGCTAATATGTCATACATTACACTTTCTTAGTTAGTATGATGTATATTTCTGCGTTCCTTACCAATGAGTAGGCCATTCCCATATCCCCCAATCTGGAACCGCTCATTTATTATTCTGTGGCGGAAGATGTAGGCATTATGTGTACTCCCTAGGTATTTGGCCAGCACATTGATAAACGTACCCTAGGGATCTACTATGGCCTGGACATTGATTGAATATGTATGCTTTCTGTTTCTGCAAAGGTGGGATGATGCAGCAGTGGGCACCAATTACACATGTGTGCAATCAATTTCACCAAGGACATGTGGGAATCCAGCATTGGCGTAAAATCCTTGCTTGGTGTCCAGTTGTTGTTGTTGAGTTTTGAGAAGAGGAGGTCCTGGGGTGTGAGTTTGATGAAGGGATCAAAGACAGAGGGGTGGAACACAGAAAATGCTCCCTGTGAGATTCCTGCCAATCTGGCTGTTGAGATCAGGAAGGAACCGGGTGCCAGCATGTGAAGCACAGCCATAAGTTTTGCATGTGGGGGAATGTTATTGGGCATTGAAGTTGGTTGCTAGAGACCTGGCCAAATCTTATGCAGCAATTGAATGATGGACTCCCTCCTGAATCTGTAGAATTTTATGACATCATCCTCCCTGAGATCAATGAGGAATATGCATTGCCGGAGCACACTCTTCCTCCTCCTTTGCTGCCTACATGGTGGTGGTGGTGTCCTAGCGACTCCTATTTGCAGGATGACGACCTCCATGGCGTAGGTTAGCTTGCCAAATTGTTTTGTGGGGTTGCTCTTTATGTACCACAGCCACTGTGTCATTTTCTGCGCCTGGATTGCCGAAGCACAGCTGTTCTGGCAAATTTCAGGCTTTGTGTTGCACTTGCCAACGATTTGTGATGCATTGGCAAACCCATAAATATCACTGAGTTACATTTAAGTCGGATTTTGCGGGACAATGCCTACATTGCATATAGTAAATTGTATGTGGTGCAGCTGGTTTAAGCGCAGCTTTTGCCCCACACAAGCCTTATAAAACTACGCATTTTGGCAAATGTGTCATTTTATAAATATGACTTACTGCTTGCACCGCCGCTGCATCACAATTTGTGGCGCAACGCCGGCGCAGGCGTCTTATAAATGTGCCCCTGAGTGCCCATGCCTTGTGGAATGATAGCACCTGTTATTCATAGGTCTCAGGCATGGTAGAAGTGTGATATGAAGCGCTGACACTTTTTTTGTTATTATTATTGCATTTATCCTTATCAATGTCTTTGAGGCAGGTTTTTATTTTTTTTATAAAAATGCATATGAAATGGCAGCCAATATGCCATAAATTACTCCACCTCTCATACTCAGTCCCCTTGGGCTTCAGCGTACCTGGCAATCACCACTTTTGCCACTGCTCTTCCAGTGCATCTGTTCCTGGAGTGTTTGTTTCCATTTTCATTACTGAATATTGTTTCCTATTCAATCCTCCCTCCATACACACGGTCTATAGGCAGTCAGCGTTCTTCCTTAAAGCATATTTCATTCACAGTACTTTTGCTTTGTGCCACATTCACAACGTCATCCACATTCTCTCCACTGTGACACACATGAGGTAAAGACTACTGTTTTCGATTTGCTTAGATGTATTGCTGGTTCACAAAATCTACCTGAAGTATGCATGAAAATCAAAGCAATATATACATTTATATCAGTGGATTGCCTCCCTGAGAGACTATTGTTGGGAGTACACTCAGAAATTTTTTGGAGTACACTCAGAGAAAATGATGTTTCTCATTTAATTTAACTCCACAGGAAACCATCTTGTACCATGAATAACCAACCCCCTTCTCCTCCACCCAAATGAAATATGTGAGTGTTCCGTTGTTTCACCCTAGAAACAAGTGTAAATGTGTACTCATTTCAAAGATGGGAGGAAACCTGTAAACTGTGGATTCCCACAAAAGTACACATGTGTGGGTCTTTTGTGCATTACATATCCCCTTCTGGAGCAAGCACTTTCTTGTTCATCCACCGAAAAGTATGACTTCTGAACTCAACCTTGGTGTCAGATTGTCTGAATTCGGAAGTCCGATCTACGAGTGGGAATGTCCACTGATCCAGATACAGAATCTCAGGTCATTCATTTTGTGTGTATGCAGTGCTTTAAATGGGCCGGTACTCACCGGTACTGAGTACTGGCAATTCTCAGTTTTCTCCCCCTGAATACCGGAACTTATTTTCGGGCAAGGAGAGTACCGGTACTCCCAGAAGCAGCAGGGCTCAAGCCCTGATGTACAGGTACCTGCAACGCAAAAACTGAAAATGACCCTTTCAGATGGAGCGTGTTTATGTGCTGCTCTGGCTGACAACAGCCTGTGTATTCCTGCGCTGGGTTGCTCCTGCAGTGTTAGGTTCTCATTGGCATAGCAACAAGAATGAGGATATGGTCAGAGATGCCGACAGTGGAACAGGAGAACCAGGTTCGAATCCCGACGTCTGCTCATCGTCCTGTGATTCTAGACAACTCCCTTAACCAGTGGTGCTTAAAAAAAGTAAGCTTTAATGCAAATGTTCTGATTGTCATGTAAAGCGCTTAAATGCCCATGGCCCAAATTCGCGCAATATCAAACTGCCAAAAATTAGGCTCTGTACCTATGACATAGACGCTGATGCTTGCCATGTCTCTTATGTAAGGAGGCAGTTTGATATTGCGCGAATTTGGCCCATGGGCATTTAAGCGCTTTACATGACAATCAGAACATTTGCATTAAAGCTTACTTATATGGCTATTGTTAAATTCCTGGCTCACAGCCACACCCCCAGACTACCCACCCAGTCTAATTAGTGAGTACCGGCACTTCTAATTTCCCATTTAAAGCACTGTGTGTATGCAAGTTCAATATATGTGTACGCAAACGGATAGGCCCATTGTATTTGTTTGACCACACGGAAAGCAAAAGAACATTAAAACTAGTTTGTGGCAGGTAAAGTTCATTATCGATTGCCATTCATCAAAACAGAGAGTTGCAAATAAACACATTGTTGCATGATTAAGTTAAAGTGTAGTCGCTTACCCTCCATCATTGCTGAAAATTGCATGAATATCAAATGAGCATCAATAATACACTCAAATGCTTCAGTGAACATGTCACTTGATTAAAAGTGGACATGAGGCGAGTGCATTCAGCAGTGCTTCTGTTTTACAGGCAGTCATTATTTAGACCTACTCTCTGATTCTTGCATATCTTTGCATAATTATGTACTGCAGGAAAAAAGCAGTCGCTTGTCACATAGGGTCAGGTTCAAAACGGTGCCTGTGTCCATACTCCTCTCTGACTAAAACATCCATGTGGAGCAAAAAAGCAGTCAGCTCCCCGAGTAATTTGTAGATCACCTGGCGGTAACCCTCCTTCAATGTACGCAAGTTATGTTGCTTAGATGATATTAAACAAACTTGGCACGCTCCCAGTCATCTCTCCGGGTCTAGGCATTTGCGTTTTTTCAGTGGCGGAGGCAGCTCAGGCTCTGACACTGTAAATGAAGCAGTTCCTTCATCTCCAAACGAGCTGCATAAACTGAGAGGTGGGCGGAAAACTGCTGTAGAAAAGGCCATGTACACCAGCCATACAGCCGACGGCAGGTAGGAGTCCACACATATAGTATCAGATTTGTTTCAGAAAGGAGTAAGGACTTCAGTTTAGTGCGTAAGTGAGCGGGCAGAATCATGCAACCTCTGTCCTTGCAAAAAAAGACCACAGTGATGCGGAGGTGCAGAGACGGAAGGAGGTGTGACAATTAGTACTTGATGGTGAAGCCCTGGTGTTCTGAAACCATACCTATTCGCAGGGTATTACTGTCTGACTGACAAAGAGAATGCACATGAAAGATCCAATCGTCTAAGTGGGGGGAGTTTGGGGGCAACTGAGAGCACAGAACATTCAACATTCTATCGAAGAGTTTGTTTGTGAAAACACTAAAATCTGATTACTCATCATGCACAAAATTAAGAACTGAAATGCAGTTCTAGAACTGCAAATAGCGAGAACTCTAATGAAGAGATGGACAGGTTGACACCCGAGTGTGCTGGAACACCAGAAACTGTCCTTATGAGGCCCAATATGAGAATGCTTTTCATGGTCTCCTTCCTGAGTGTCCATAAAACACAAAACACTTTATTCTCTAGAGGATCATCGCCTGATACAACTTGCATGATAACTTTTGAGCCAGAAACAATATAGAATAAAAGAGATCGATTCCTTTTGCAACATTATGTGGCTGACAAAGTTTTTGATGGTTGGACAGCCCAGTCCCCTGATCTTCCTGTCCACATATAGCCCAGTCATTCTTGGAATGCCTAGTCTGTGACTTTTCCATCCACATCTGTTCAGCGAACAGCTAATGCTCCTGAAATTCATCATGGTAATCTCAGGAAAATGCATGTGAAGGTGCTCGGTGTGCTAATTGGCTAAGGGTATGAAATTTGAAGGTGGCAAACTTTCTCATTGAATCTTGGTGTCTCACCAGTGCCCTCATCTGAGATTAGTAGTGGCTCTCATGAGTTGTTACTTACCACATTTTGACTTGTGAAGGAATGTCTACGGCATGGGTTCTCGCAAACATTTTCCCTGGGGCCAAAAAGTTTGGTCTTTGGTGTGACCAGGGGCTGCACTGATGGCAGCAGGGTGGTGGTCGATAGGGGGCCTAAAGTGGGTGTAGGGGAAGTGAAGCATGTACATCTAGTGGCTGAACTGTATTTACACAATGGGGAACCAGAAAACCTGGGGTGACTTCTGGCTTCCCCACTTGCTCAAATTGTGTGATCCTGGGCAATTGATTTATTTCAATTTCCCTCCTTTATATTTATTATCACATATAAGAGGACCTTGAATCACTAATGACATTGTTGTCGGGGAGGGGGGTGGGGGGAGTATGAGCGTTTCTAAATTCATTTATACCTTTATAAAAAAATACTTCTGAATGCACTGCTATAATCTGATTTACTAAGGTGGAATGGGTCTACAGGTTAATGCAATACACTTTTTGAATATTAAAGAAATTAAGATATTTTTACACGTTTGCTGTATTTAAAAATGAAGATGTTCCTAAAGTTAAGGGGTGCAGTACATCCTAGTTACTTCCTCTCTTTAACTACAATTCATCTTTAAATGAATGCTTGCGGTTTATTTAATATTTTTAATGAGACATAGCTCTTTGAATTGTGGGAGTTGACAGCTATTTCCAAGCAAAAGCAAACACTCCGCTTCCAGCAAGCGGGAGCTGTCAAACAGTTGCCGCTTGCTCGAAGCTGAGTTTTCCTTTCTTTCTTTCCCTGCCTGCAAACATGCGGGCAGGGAAAGAGAAGCAATGTTCCTCTTGCACGCAGAGAGTTGCATTTCCAGCAGCTCCCTGTGTGCAAGAGCAACGCAGGAGGCGGGGAGGCGGCGAGACGGCGAGCGGGCGGGCACCACAGGGGCCTTGAGGCTCCCCGTGGTCCCCATCCTGCTCTCTGGGTGCCCTCGTGAGACCAGGTCACCCAGTGACACATGACCGGGCCCCTACGGGGTGGGGTTCCGGGGCCAAAATCACCCTGGGGAGAGGGGCCACGGGCCCCCTCCCATTTAGTTAAGGCCGGGCCTTGGGGGGATGGGGTCTCCGGGGCTAAAATCAGCCCTGGGAGGGGGCTGCCCGCCCCCCTTCCCCATTGAATTTTGGCAGGCCCTGGGGGAATGGCATCCCGGGGCCAAAATCAGCCCATGGAGGGGGGCGTGCAGCCCCTCTCCCTCATTCAGTTGTGGCTGGGCCCCGGGGGGTGGGGTCCCCAGGGCTTTTCGACCCCAATGCTCATTTCACAGAAATGAAACCTCAAAAAGAAGCAGTTACTAATATAAACATAGCAGGTGTCCCTATTGAAGCTCCACTTCAGTAAAGGACAAATGGCTCTAACTCCAGGGTATGTGAAGGGGAAGCAACTGTGTTTTCTTGGCAATTCCATATTGAAAAATGATCTGAAATCCTTCGTAGAGGTGAATGCATCGTTGATCTATTGGAGCACAATCTGTATGTGTCTGTGACAAGTTGGTTCTTTGGTATCTTGTCCTGGAGAGAGCTGAGTCCATGGTTCTCCATTTAAATTGCTAGTATTATGCAAATGTAGAAATCACTTGGATGCTTTCCTGTTTGACCCCGCCCACCTTAGTAGTATCCAAAAGTCTTCCTGCCTTTTGCCAGGATGATGGACAGCTTAACAAGCTGCCTCCCCAGCGTGTCACCTGCCGATTTTGGTGAGGAATTCTTGATGCTGAGGAATATGAGGACATCTCCACCAAACAAAGGACCACGTATTTCATATATTTAAGAGGAAGGACCTTTTGTTTGGTGGAGATTTATGTCTTTGTAGTCTCATTGTCTTCTCTATAGGAGGATTCATCTTATCACATATTTCTGGATAAAGACGCACCAGGAACAATCACATTGCCAAAACGCACACAAGGTCACTGGTGACATTTCCTTGTGCTCCATTACACAGCTCTAGTGTAGAATACATACTGGACATCTACCCAATGAGGTAGCACTTAGTAATTAACCAGTAGAAATAACTCCACTTGGGTAGATATTTTCTGTAGAACTATGGACTCTTGTTGGATAAAAGGGCAGATGCAGTTTCTTTGTGGCTGAGTCACTCACACAGATACTGACACACCCACACAGACACTCACATACCCACTCACAGACACACTCAGACACTCACTCAGACACTCATGCACCCACTCATAGACCCATACAGCCTTCACACAGCATGCACCCACTCATAGACCCATACAGCCATTCACACAGCCACTCACAGACCCATTCAGACACTCATGCACCCACTCACAGATCCACTCAGACACATACATCCACTCACAGACCCACTCAAACACTCACATAGCCATTCTCAGACCCACTCAGAGACTTACACACCCACTCACAGACACATACAGCCACTCACATAACCATTCAAAGACCTACTCAGAGACACACACTCACAGATCTACTCAGAGACTAATGCAACCACTCACAGACCTATTCAGACACTCATGCACTCACTCACAGACTGACTCACATACTCATGGAGGCACTCGCAAATCCACTCAGACAGTCTCACACCTACTCACAGATCCACTGAGACACTCACTCAAACACTCATGCACCCACTCAGACACCCACTCAGACACTCACATACCTACTCACAAACCCACTCAGATACTCACACAACCACCCACACACCTAGTGAGACTCTTATGCAGCCACTCTCAGACCCATACAGACACTCAAACACCCACTCACACACACTCCCATTGAGACACTCACACATTCCCTCACACACCCACTGAGACACTCATGCACTCACTCACACACTCACTCTCAAAGGTTACAGGTTATAGTTAGGAATTAAAAAAAAAAAACTTGGAACTTCACTTAAAAAGAAAAAGTTTACAGTGAAGTTATTGTTAGGAAACAACATAAAAAAACTTAGAAATTCACTGAAAAAACAAAGCTTACAGGGACATTATACTTAGGCTCAACTTTCACTTATACAAAACAGTGCAATTCAGCAGTTATAGTTAGCTGAGCACGCAGAGAGCTGCATTTCCAGCAGCTGAGCTAACTATAACTTTTGCCCCTGTAATGCACTGCTTATGACCTCACATATCACATCACTGATGACATGGTCAGTGACACCACTGATGACATCTTAAATGACATCACTGATCACATCATCCACAGAAGCACTCAAACACCCACTCACACACCTATACAACCTTTCATACACCCACACATTGACACAGCCACTCACTTACCCATTCACAGACCCATACAAGTACTCACACAACCACTCACTCATCCATGAAGCTACTCACACACCCACCCACTCACTCACTCACTCACTCATACAGACACTCACACAACCACTCACTCATCCATACAGCCACAGACACACCCACTCACTCACCCATACAGACTCTCAACACAGCTACTCACTCACCCATGCAACCTCTTGCACAGCCACTCACTCACCCATAGAGCCACTGACACACCCACTCCCTCATCAATACAGTCACTCACACAGCCACTCACTCACCCACACAGCTACTCGCACACCTACTTCTACACCCTTACAGCCACTCACACACCCACTCACACATAGATACACAAAGTCACAAAGCCACACACATAATATATGTTAGAAATAGTATCACTCATTAGTAGTACACAAATTATACTATTTTAACTCTTGTAGTACCTTGGTATATATGTTTAACACTCATAAACATTTAGAAAACACACACTCACTGGATGATGTCATCAGTGATGTCTTTTGAGATGTATTGAGTGATGTCACTGAGCATGTCATGAGTGATGTAATATGTGAGGTCATAAGCAGTGCATTGCAGGGGCAGAAGTTATAGTTAGCTCAGCTAACTATAACTGCTGAATTTCACTGGTGTCGTACGTTTGAAATATGAGCCTAACCATAACATCCCTGTAAACTTTGGATTTTTCAGTGAACATATATATATATATATATATATATATATATATATATATATATGTTTTCTTCCAGTGACGGACGGACGCAGCAAGTGGTATGAGGAGAGGGTGACTAACGAGGTGGTGTAATATAATGAGGAACAGTGGCAAAAAGAAATACCAACGTGGAAGAATTTTCAAACGGAACAGATGGATTGTGGGACATTGAGCCTTTCTGTTCTCACAGACACTTAGCCACCTGTTGATTGGTCATAAACCCCACCAATAGAAGAGAATCATGGAACATTTAAAAGACCCCAGGCTGCGCCGAAGATTGTTTGATTTAAAAGGCACTGAAGAAGGAATTTTACCGAAATGCAATTGCTATGAAATTAAATCAATTTGAAGACTCCCGTGAGTGCTCCTAATCCTTTCTTTATGTAGTTGTTGTGAAACACACAGACTCACCATCCGCTTGGAGGCACCCGCCGAGATGTTCGATGGCATGGTGAGGCGAAGGAGTAGTTAGTTTTATATATATATATATTCACTGAAAAAACCATAGGTTTCAGGGGCGTTATAGTTAGTTGGACATTTCACTCGTACAAAACCATAGAAATTCCCCCGTTATAGTTAGTTCAGCTAACTATAACTCGCGCGCCCGCAATGCACTGCTGATGACGTCACATATTACATCACTCATGACATGGTCAGTGACATCACTCATGACATCACTGATGACATCTCAAATGACATCACTGATGACATCACTGATGACATCATCCTTGTGATAGAGTGGCAGACCTCCTCTCACTCTAATATAACCTTTGATACACACACTCAAAAATACAAACTAACATTTTCAAAACAATGGACATACCAATACCAGTTACAACACACCTATTCAGTAATTCCAAGATCTACACACACATCCACTCATTCACCAACAGTCCCTATACAGTCACTCATACATGTACTCACTCATCATATGTACTCATACACCTATACATCCTGTTACACACCGCCACTCATCCATAGAGTTACTCACACACATAGTCACACATGCAAACAAAGTATCAAACATCCATTTACTTGCATATACAGTTATACACACACTACCACACTTACTTCTACAGAAACTTACACATACTTACTCTCTTAAACAATCACTTATAGAAACACCTACTTATTTGTACAGGAACTCTTCCAATCTCTCACTCTCACATATACTCACTTATATACACCAATACTCACATATACTAGTTTAAAACATATGTAGTTACTCATAAAGACACTATTGAGACAGTCATTCACTCACTAACACACCCATACACATACTCATCCACCTATACAGTCCTGCACACATGCTGTCTTCAACACATACAAACAGTGAGTCACTCATTCATGCATCTATGCACTAAGTAATACCCCCACCGAACCATACAGACACTCAGACACTTATACTGATACTCAAAAACCAACTAATAACCCATATAGACACTCATGTAGCTACTCACCAACCCATGCAGCCACTTATACACAAAGTGAGAGACTGATACAGATATTTTCATATTTAAACATTACTCCCTAACCCATGTATTCACTAAGATACACTTAGTCAGTTATACAATCAATTTTCCAAAACAAAATCATCCATTTAGACACTTATATACCCATTTATTCTTCCATCGACCTTGAGATATACATATATAAAACATATTTAATTTTCAGAAAACACACATTCACTGGATGATGTCATCAGTGATGTCATCAGTGATGTCATTTGAGATGTCATCAGTGATGTCATGAGTGATGTCACTGACCATGTCATGAGTGATGTAATATGTGACGTCATCAGCAGTGCATTGTGGATAGCGCGAGTTATAGTTAGCTGAACTAACTATAACGGGGGAATTTCTATGGTTTTGTACGAGTGAAATGTCCAACTAACTATAACGCCCCTGAAACCTATGGTTTTTCAGTGAATTTCTAAGGTTTTTAAATGCTAATTTCTAACTATAACGTGCCTGAAACCTATGGTTTTTTCAGTGAATTTCTAAGGTTTTTTAAATGCTAATTTCTAACTATAACGTGCCTGAAACCTATGGTTTTTTCAGTGAATATATATATATTTATTATACTATGTATACATGTGAAAATGTCTCGGTCCCCTGTTTGCCTCGGTGGCACGGAAAAATGGGTGGAACTGACGTCAGCACGCCGACGAGGTTCTCTTATGGCTCTGATGACGTCATACGGTGTCACGAGCGGAGCCGTGCTATTATGACGTCCTCGTTGACGTGGGAGAGCTAGGAAAGAATTTCCGTGGAATGCTGGTGCAGGGGATATTCACCTAAGTGTTCAGGCTAGTCCTTTGGGAGCAACTGTTTATGTTGCCACTCCAGAAACCGAAACCAGTGATCCGAGGGCAGAGGCCCTGCAGATGGCACAAGAGGTGGGGTGCCCAGTCGTGTGCACCGGCGGGGCAGCGAAGTGACAAGCACCACAACCCACAAAAAAGGTAACGAGGGCACTGAATAACACAGGATCTTCTCTTTGTATCTGGCAGGAACAACAAAGTTAAAATGCCCTAGTACCAAAATGTAGAATTAGTGCTACAACGGTCTTCAAGAGGACCTGCGATGCCGCTTCTGCCTCCCGTACCCTGGAGGTGGCACATGGGTCACGCGGTACGGTCATACTGCGGTGGGACGCACACTCGTTGACCTCTCATGGCACTGCTCCACACTTCAGGGAGGACGCTTTCCATTAGCTATGTTTTCTGATGACATGTCGCGCTGGCCCCATCCAACAACAGAACTCCTTTAGATCCAAACAGACTCTTCCACTCTCTCACCGGAAGTGAAACCAGGCCACGTGGACACTTTCACAATACAACAGCCGGGAATGCACTTTTCGGTAAAAAAACACATTCCTTCCTCCTAATTAATCAAATAAACATCTCACTGAAGAACAGGGGCCAGCTTCGATCGGTAAACAGCCGTTACAACGACTTTTTTACTTTGCGATACCATTACCACGCATGCGTTGTACATCACGAAGTCATTACTACGCTTTTTTTTAGAACGCATGGTCATTTACCACGCATGCCTAAACAACGAATTTTGTTGTAAAGGTATGTATGATAAATGACCATGCGTTCTAAAAAACATGTAGACGATCCATGTCGTTGTAAGGAAACAGAGGCTGTTCCGTTTCCTCACAACGACGTGCACCGCCCCTCAGAGACGACGTGAAGCAGGAACCATGAGGAGAGAGGAACCACGAGGAGTGAGAGGTAAGGGGGATTGGGCATGGGGTGGGGGTTTCTATTCTAGGGTTTAGGGTAGTGCAGTGGTGTTTGGGTGGTGTAGGGGGTCGTGCTGGGGGTAGTGTTTTAGGGTTTAGGGTAGTGCAGTGGTGTTTGGGTAGTGTAGGGGGTCGTGCTGGGGGTAGTGTTTTAGGGTTTAGGGTAGTGCAGTAGTGTAGGGGGTCGTGCTGGGGGTAGTGTTTTAGGCTTTAGGGTAGTGCAGTGGTGTATGGGTAGTGTAGGGGGTCGTGCTGGGTTAGTGTTTTAGGGTTTAGGGTAGTGCAGTGGTGTTTGAGTAGTGTAGGGGGTCATACTGGTGGTAGTGTTTTAGGGTTTAGGGTAGTGCAGTGGTGTTTGTGTAGTGTAGGGGGTCATGCTGGGGGTAGTGTTTTATGGTTTAGGGTAGTGCAGTGGTGTTTGGGTAGTGTAGGGGTCGTGCTGGGGGTAGATTTAGGGTTTAGGGTAGTGCAGTGGTGTTTGGGTAGTGTAGGGAGTCGTGCTGGGGGTAGTGTTTTAGGGTTTAGGGTAGTGCAGTGGTGTTTGTGTAATGTAGGGGGTTGTGCTGGGGGTAGTGTTTTAGGGTTTATGTTAGTGCAGTGGGGTTTGGGTAGTGTAGGGGTAGTGCTGGGGTAGTGTTTTAGGGTTTAGGGTAGTGCAGTGGTGTTTGTGTAGTGTAGGGGCTAGTGCTGGGGGTAGTGTTTTAAGGTTTAGGGTAGTGCAGTGGTGTTTGGGTGGTGTAGGGGTTCATGCTGGGGGTAGTGTTTTAGGGTTTAGGGTATGGCAGCGGTGTTTGGGTAGTGTAGGGGGTCGTGCTGGGGGTCGATTTAGGGTTTAGGGTGGTGCAGAGGTGTTTGTGTTGTGAGGGGGTCGTGCTGGGGGTAGTGTTTTAGGGTTTAGAGTAATGCAGTGGTATTTGTATAGTGTAGGGGGGTTTAGGGTAGTGCAGTGGTGTTTGTGTAGTGTAGGGGGTCATGCTGGGGGTTGTGTTTTAGGGTTTAGGTTAGGGCAGTGGTGTTTGTGTAGTGTAGGGGGTAGTGTTTTAGGGTTTAGGGTAGTGCAGTGGTGTTTGTGTAGTGTAGGGGGTCATGCTGTGGGTAGTGTTTTAGGGTTTAGGGTAGTGAAGTTGTGTTTGTGTAGTGTACGGGGTCGTGTTTTAGGGTATAGGGTAGTGCAGTGGTGTTTGGGTAGTGTAGGGGTCATGCTGGGGTTAGTGTTTTAGGGTTTAGGGTAGTGCAGTGGTGTTTGGGTAGTGTAGGGGGTCGTGCTGGGGTTAGTGTTTTAGGGTTTAGGGTAGTGCAGTGGTGTTTGTGTAGTGTGGGAGGTCATGCTGGGGGTAGATTTAGAGTTTAGTGTAGTGCAGTGGTGTTTAGGTAGTGTAGGGAGTCGTGCTGGGGGTAGTGTTTTATGGTTTAGGGTAGTCCAGTGGTGTTTGTGTAGTGTATGGAGTTGTGCTGGGGGTAGTGTTTTAGGGTTTAGGGTAGTGCAGTGGTGTTTGGGTAGTGTAGGGGTCATGCTGGGGTAGTGTTTTAGGGTTTAGGGTAGTGCAGTGGTGTTTGTGTAGTGTAGGGGGTCATGCTGGGGGTAGTGTTTTAGGGTTTAGGGTAGTGCAATGGTGTTTGTGTAGTGTAGGGGGTAGTGTTTTAGGGTTTAGGGTAGTGCAGTGGTGTTTGTGTACTGTAGGGGGTCATGCTGGGTTCTAGTGTTTTAGGGTTTAGGGTAGTGCGGTGGTATTTGTGTAGTGTAGGGGGTAGATTTAGGGTTTAGGGTAGTGCAGTGGTGTTTGGGTAGTGTAGGGGGTCGTGCTGGGGGTAGTGTTTTTGAGTTTAGGGTAGTGCAGTTGTGTTTGGGTAGTGAAGGGGGTCATGCTGGGGGTAGTGTTTTAGGGTTTAGGGTAGTGCAGTGGTGTTTGGGTAGTGTAGGGGTCAACCAACATGAATTTGTCCTTGTGTGATATAACCAATGCTTATGTAAAGCACTCCAATACCTGACCAGTCTGCACTATATAAAACTGCAAAAAAACAAAAAATAAAAAGTGTTTTGCACACTTCTGTCATTGGGCTATACGTGGGCTACCTCTGGGTGATATTTGTGCTACATTTGGGCTCTTTTTTCTCTGGTGGCCATCTTGGGAGACTTATTTGTTATGAAGTTTCCTAATTTCCTCATTTACTACAGTCTCCTCAGTAGGAAATGCTTTCAGTTTTTTACTTTGATTCCATCAAGAAGGCATTCAGATGTGTCACACATTTGCCATAAATTCAGAATGTTAGCACTCTAGTTGTTCATTAGATCACTGTAGTAAAGCTACTGCTCACCAAGGAGTTAACTGGAAGTCTACTGCTGGTATTGAAAGTGATTGTTTCAGTCTGCATGTCAGAATTTTCTAATGAAATAGAAGAGGATTTGAGATCTCACTTAAAACATGCCCTAAGTTTTCTTTTTGCAGCACTAACCATAATTTCTATGGCAAAATGAACCCCCTCATTTTGTTCCTTTTAAATTAAATGTTTTAAGTGTTACCAGTTTATTCCAATCAAGATGGCTTCAGGTGTGCCATACTTTTGTCATAAGTAAGGCTGTTAGCACTCTAGTTGTTCTTTAGAACACTCTGGGAAGCTGCAGTAGAACACAAAGGTATCAACTGACAGGCTGCTCCTGTTGAAATATAACAGGAAGATATTTGAGATCTCACTTAAAACATGTCCTAATTTTTCTTTCTACAGCACTAACCATAATTTCTATGGCAAAATGAACCCCTCATTTTGTTCCTTTTTAAATTAAATGTTTTAAGTGTTACCAGTTTATTCCAATCAAGATGGCTTCAGGTGTGCCATACTTTTGTCATAAGTAAGACTGTTAGCGCTCTAGTTGTTCTTTAGAACACTCTGGGAAGCTGCAGTAGAACACAAAGGCATCAACTGACAGTCTGCTCCTGTTGAAATATAACAGGAAGATATTTGAGATCACACTTGAAACATGTCCTAATTTTTCTTTCTACAGCACTAACCATAATTTCTATGACAAAATGAACCCCATCATTTTGTTCCTTTTTAAATTAAATGTTTTAAGTGTTACCAGTTTATTCCAATCAAGATGGCTTCAGGTGTGCCATACTTTTGTCATAAGTAAGGCTGTTAGCACTCTAGTTGTTCTTTAGAACACTCTGGGAAGCTGCAGTAGAACACAAAGGAATCAACTGACAGTCTCTGCCATTGTTGGATGTACATGTTTTACTGAGAATGTCAGACTTCATTCTCACATGACTGAGAAAGATAATGTGAATTTACAGAAAATATGCTCTCATTTTAGCTTCTGGAGCACCTTCCAAAACTGTATGGGACAAGCATGTGAAAATAGTTTTCTCTCAAACATGATTCATGATATCCCAGCAGAAGGTTTTTCACAGGGTAAAATCACCTTAGAACACACCACAATTCCTGAAATTAGTATGGTACCATCAACAAATGAATTCTAATGTAACTAAAGTCTGTTATCACCCTTTATAGTTCTCCTTTTGGTAACCCTCAAAATCTTTGATTCACTACAATGCATTTCAATGGGTACTATCATTTATATTGGTCCCAAGATGGCTGCCAGCAATTCCAGGATGAAGTGCTGACAGCCAATCAGATCTCACGATGACATGTGTTGTTAGGCTCCGCCCAGATATATATGTGTTTTTACTTTTGATTTTCTCAGCAACTACTGAACGGATTTACACCATTTAACAAAAAGTCTTCTTTCTGAACCAAGAACTACCTCTTTGCCAAATTTGGTGTAATTCTGTTCTGCAGTTCGGGCTGTAGCCTTGCATAAAGTTTCCTATGGGAAATTGATTTTTTGACTCTTATTTTTTTAATTTCTCCGCAACTACTGAACGGATTTACACCATTTAACAAAAAGGGTTCTTTCTGAACCAAGAACTACCTCTTTGCCAAATTTTGCGTAATTCCGTTCAGCAGTTCGGGCTGTAGCCGTGGCTAAAGTTTCCTTTGGGAAAATGAATGGGGAAAACACGTTTTGGGACCCCCTTTTTCTCGGCCCCGCTTGACGAATCACCCCGAAACTTTCAGGGTAGGAGCGGACCGGAGCGGGCCATAAAGTTTGAAAATTTTGCGAAGATTCGTCAACCGACGCAAGAGTTATTTCAAATAGAATGTTGCGGATTTCCTATGGAAAATAGGTCCTAACTATAACTATCTACTGGCGACCGCCAGTAGATAATATATATATATATATATATATATATATATATATATATATATATATATATATATATATATATATATATATATATATATATATATATATATATATATGTTTTCTTCCAGTGAACATATATATCTTATATATGTCTACATATATATTATATATACAGATATAAATATATTTTATATCTATATATAGATATATATTATATCTATATTACCTACCAACTGTCACCGGTAGGTAGTTATAGTTAGGACCTAGTTTCCATTGAAAAAGCATTTTTTGACTTGGCTATAGCTTTGGTGTCATTTGACTAATCTGCATGAAATTTTGCCAAAAAAGTGTCATGGTGGGTACTATTGATTGGGAAAGTTTGGGGGTGATCCGTGCAGTGGGGAGCATGAATTTGGGGAGCGAAATAAGGTTGCGTTTGTGATGTTAATTCCCATAGCCTTTAGCCAACTCTACAGCCCGAACTGCTGAACGGACTTACACCAAATTTGGCAGGGAGGTAGATGTCGGTTCAAGGAAGTGCCTTTTGCTTATTTGGTGTAAATCCGTTCAGTAGTTTTTGAGAAATGTAAAAGTATAATGATATATCTGGCCGCGGATATTTTGCAATGAATCGCAAATGCATGCTCCAACGGGAATGCACTTATTGGCTGGATGCATCCTGAATAGAAAGTGGCAGCTACCAATTTTATTGCTCGGAATGGTTTCTGGGGCTGAAAATCTGTGTGAAAGCCCACATAAGAGGTCAGGGTGGAGATAAACTGGCCTCATGGTAGAGAAATTGAGGTGTTAGTGACAGAAGTTATATGTCCAAAATTGATTTTTTAATAACGCATGATATTCGCGTTGATGCCACGACTGCCAGGGCGGCCCCCGTGTACCATCGCAGGGACATCTTGACTATCAACATCATCACAAATATTGGTGAAAATATTTTAAAAATATATCAATGGCTCATTAGTATGCATTGTTATAGAGATATTGATAAATGTTTTTATAGAGATATTTATATAGTGAGTTATCTACTGTGATGGTTAGAATTAATTATATAGTTATAATTTATTAATGTGGTGGTGGCTATTGAATTCCTGCTTTTACTTTCCACTTTCGCAACGTACCTGCGGGAATCGCGATGACCGACATCATCGCGATCTCTGGCCTCACTGCGAAAACAGAAAATAGGTTTTTAGAGATGGTTGTTCTAGAAATACAGTAGAAAAACATGAGTTTGAAGTGAACAGTAATAAACCTCTAGTGTGTAGAATACTGTAATGTGTGTGCATATATGTGTTTTCAAATTATGGGAAAGATGCGATCAACACAGTTAACAACATCATTGCGACATTCCGAATAACTGTGAAAATGGGAAATAAGTCTAAAAGATGGTTTTTAAAGAAACTTAATACAAAAATATGAGTTTAACCATGCTTTGAAAGAAGTATGTATATAGTAATGCATGAAGTGGAATGTTCAGAATGGATCTTTTTGCATATTATTTTTGGATGTGTTGGTGGCCATTGAATGTCTGCTTTTGTTTTCCATTTTCGCGATGTGTCCGCGGGGATCACAACATTGTTGCGAAGAATCCCAAAAACTAAAGAAAAAAAAACCTTTAGAAAAAACTTCACAATATTTTGGGTACTTGGGTGGCTCTGACAACAGCCATTGTGTTGGTTGTGTGTATATGGCTGCTATACATAAGACTGGATGCAGAATTTCAGGTTACTTAGAAACACCCTGTTGCCTTCATCTGTAGAGTGCACTTCAATATTTCTATAAATTTCATGCATGTGAAAACGCAGATTGTTGTTATAGATACAGCCCATACAATGGTCTCTAAGGAATGCAAAAACAGTTTTATTATTAACATGTTTCCTGGAGTTGTCAATCTGTGGATAGAATTGATTTGACCACTTCCATTTCTGTCTTTGGCATATATTAGAGTGCACCAAGACAGTGTGAGGGAAATGTGACATCAGTTCTGAAAGGTTTCTTTCATTAGGATTTCCAGCCCTACCACAGTCAATGTGCCTAGGTCGTTGCCACCACATTGCACAATCATGAGGTGAGGAGCTTGGGAATCCACAATGGATTAACCAAAGCCAAAGCCAAAGCCAAAGCCAGCAACTGATTAAACTTTAACCCTCTCTGGCCAAACCAAGTAATCTGCACACTTGGCAAACCCAAGTCCCTGTCAATACTTCTCTTTTTTGCAGCCTCTTTAGCCCAATAAATATAGCTGTGGCACACAATTCATACTCTAAGCATTTTGAAGTGAAGGAGCAATAGTAGTCAGGAGAAGGCTGGAGCTGAATGAGGTATTTTTCCAAAGGAAAAGAAGTTAAAATGGAGGTGTTTCTTAAATATATATATATATATATATATATATATATATATATATATATATATATATATATATATATATATATATATATATATATATATTCACTGAAAAAACCATAGGTTTCAGGGACGTTATAGTTACAAATTAGCATTTAAAAAACCTTTGAAATTCACTGAAAAAACCATAGGTTTTAGGGACAGTTATAGTTAGTTGGACATTGCACTCGTATAAAACCCGTGAAATTCCCCCGTTATAGTTAGTCCAGCTAACTATAACTCGCGCCCCGCAATGCACTGCTGATGACGTCACATATTACATCACTCATGACATGGTCAGTGACATCACTGATGACATCACTGATGACATCTCAAATGACATCACTGATGACATCATCCAGTGACTGTGTGTTTCTGTAAAGTTTAAATATTTTTAATATATATAGGAAAAGACGTATTGAAGAATGAGTGGGTGTGTAAGTGTCTGTATGGATGATTTAGTAGGTGCGTGACTGACTGTATAAGTGAGTGATTTAACGTATCTTACTGAATGCATGGGTTAGTGACTAAACTGGGTGAATGTCTGTATCCGTCTGTCTGTTGCTGTGTAAGTGGCTGCATGTGTTTGTGAATAGCTACATGAGTGTCTATATGAGTTATTGAATGCTTGTCTGAGTATCTGTATGGGTGCCTGAGTGTTTGTGTGGGAGGGGTGTGTGCAACTCTGTGCATAGATGTGTGAGTGGGTGATTCACTGGGTGGATGGTTTCAAGAGTGCATCTGTGATAGACTGTATGGGTGGGTAAGTGTGTGTAAGAGTGTGTTAGTGAGTGAATGTATGTCCCAGTGGTACATGTGTGAGTAACTACATATGTGAAAGGAGGTATATATGTGTGTTGGAGTATATAAATAGCTATAAGCGAGAGTGAGTGATTGTGATAGTGGCTGTATGGATGAGTGTGTGCTTGTATCAGTGATTGTATAAGAGCGTAAGAATGTGCTAGTATTTGTATGAGTAAGTGAGCTGGTGTGTGTATAACTGTATAGGTGAGTAAATGGTAGTGTGTTTAATTATTTGCATGACTGACTAGGTGTGTGAGTACCTCTATGGATGAGTGGCGGTGTTTGAGTGTCTATATAGGAGTATGAGTGCATATGATAGTCCTGTACTGAGTGACCGTAAGTATGAGTGACTGTACGGGTGAGTGAGTGGATGTGTGCGTAGACCTAAGAATCAGTGAGTGGGTATGTAGTTATTGGTGTTGGAGTGTCTATGGTTTTGCGAATGGCAGTCTGTAATTTAGAGTGGGTGTATCAAAGGTTATATTAGGGTGTGAGAAGATGCATGAAATTATCACATGGATGATGTCATCAGTGATGTCATCAGTGATGTCATTTGAGATGTCATCAGTGATGTCATCAGTGATGTCACTGACCATGTCATGAGTGATGTAATATGTGACGTCATCAGCAGTGCATTATGGGGCGCGAGTTATAGTTAGCTGGACTAACTATAACGGGGGAATTTCACGGGTTTTGTACGAGTGCAATGTCCAACTAACTATAACTGTCCCTAAAACCTATGGTTTTTTCAGTGAATTTCAAAGGTTTTTTAAATGCTAATTTGTAACTATAACGTCCCTGAAACCTATGGTTTTTTCAGTGAATTTCAAAGGTTTTTTAAATGCTAATTTGTAACTATAACATGTCTGAAACCTACGGTTTTTTCAGTGAATTTCAAAGGTTTTGTAAATGACAATTTTTAAATGTATTAATTGTTATATAAATTTTTTTCATACTGATTTACTACATTTTTAGAAACATTTTTTTTTTACATATTTTATTTTTTAAATTACATTGTAATTACATTATACATTACATTACAAAAAATACTTTCTCAGAATGAATTACTTTAGTTTAAATACTTTGCACATAGGCAATAGACTTTTAAGTACAGAAGTTACAGTTGTTGCAATGGGCAACACATTTTCAAACACAATGCAACATTCAGCTCAATGTGAATTTCTAGTTAAATGCAATTAGTTACTTTATGGATTACTTTTCTAACCACAGGACTGGATCCTAGATTCAGTCCTGGGACATCTCCTGTAAACAGTTGAGTAAAAGCGTTTTGGTTACAGTCGTGATTTTTAAGGAATATTATTGTACTTTAAAAGTTGACACTTAGAAACTTTTTCTCATAGAATCACCAATGTTATCCTATGGAAGGAAATTCACTTAGAAGGTAAAAACTGTTATCGTTACTTTTTCTTACTCAGTGTTGGATCCTGGATCCAGCACTGGTGCATCTCCTGTAAACAGTTGAAAAAATGCGTTTAAGTCATACAGGCGATTTTTTAGGAATATTTGTAGTTTGTGAAAATCGACACTTTGAAACTTTTCTACTGAAAATCAGACAATGGATTCCTATGGAAGAAAATATAAGTTACTGGTAAGTACGGTTAAAATTACTTTTCAGGGACAGTGCTGGGCTAAAAGATGCAGCACTGGGTTCTCTCCTGATAACAAGTGAGTAAATTGGAATTCGTACTTTCGTTGATTTTAGAGGAATATTATAAAGTTCCAAAACTCCACACTTAGAAGAATTTCCAAGTGAAACCAGTCAATGTTAGCCTATGAAGGAAATTCAAGTTACCGGTAAGTACGGTTAAAATTACTTTTCAGGACCAGTACTGGGCTGAAAGATGCAGCACTGAGGTCTCTCCTGATAACAGGTGAGTAAATCAGAATTCGGATTTCGGCTGATTTTAGAGGAATATTTGTATGTTTCAAAAATCAACACTTAGAAACTTTTTCAGCAAAAAGCAGGCAATGATATCCTATGGAAGGAAATTCAAGTTACTGGTAAGTACGGTTAAATTACTTTTGAGGATCAGTACTGGGCTGAAAGATGCAGCACTGAGGTCTCTCCTGATAACAGGTGAGTAAATTGGAATTCGTATTTCAGCTGATTTTAGAGGAATATTTTAAAGTTCCAAAACTCCACACTTAGAAGAATTTCCAAGTGAAACCAGTTAGCCTATGGAAGGAAATTCAAGTTACTGGTAAGTACGGTTAAAATTACTTTTCAGGACTAGTACTGGGCTGAAAGATACAGCACTGAGGTCTCTCCTTATAACAGGTGAGTAAATCGGAATTCGTATTTCGGCTGATTTTAGAGGAATATTTGTATGTTTCAAAAATCAACACTTAGAAACTTTTTCAGCAAAAAGCAGGCAATGATATCCTATGGAAGGAAATTCAAGTTACTGGTAAGTACGGTTAAAATTACTTTTCAGGACCAGTACTGGGCTGAAAGATGCAGCACTGAGGTCTCTCCTTATAACAGGTGAGTAAATCGGAATTCGTATTTCGGGTGATTTTAGAAGAATATTTGCACAATGGTGAAGGGAGGGGCGGGGCCTGAGGTGACATCTGTGCAAACGCGCCCCGTGGCGCGTTTTAAGTTGGGGGATTAAGTCCCCTTGAATCCTGAGGGTCCCTAGGGACCAACTAGCCCACCAGGAACCTCCAATATGCGCCAGGGGCTGAGTTGCAGAGACGTGTAGAGAGGCCACACCCCTTTACACCTCTCTGCCACGCAGCTCTGTGGCGCTTTCTGGATGTACCTGTTGGGCTAGTTGGCCCCCAGGGACCCTCAGGATTGAAGGGGATTTAATTCCCCATCTTAAAACGCGCCACGGGGCCTGTTTGCACACATGTCACCTGAAGCCCCGCCCCTCCCTTCACCACTGTGCAAACGCGCCCGTGGCGCGTTTTAAGTTGGGGGATTAAGTCCCTTGAATCCTGAGGGTCCCCGGAGTCCAACTAGCCCACCATATACCTCCAAAAGCGCCACAGAGCTGCGTTGCAGAGAGGTGTAAAAGGGGCGTGGCCTCTGTACACCTCTCTGCAAGGCAGCCCCCTGGCGCATACTGGAGGTTCCTGGTGGGTTAGTTGGCCCCCAGGGACCCCCAGTATTCAAGGGGAATTGTTCCCCTCTGCAAACGCGCCAGGGGCGGGTTTGCAGAGTGGGGAAGGAAGGGGCGGGGCCTGCGGGCCCGATCGTTTTTTTTTGTTTTTTTTGTCCCCTGAAGGGGGGCTGTGTGGCCCCCCTTCCTTTTTCCTGTTTTTGGGCCCTGGGGACCCCATCCCCCAGGGCCTTACCCCTTTTTTAAAATTTTTATTTAAAAAAAAACGGGAAGGGTGCCGCGTGGCCCCCCTTCCCTGGGCCTGTATTGGCCCCGGGGACCCCATCCCCGGGGCATGGCCTCGATTTTTGTTTTATTCTTTGGAGGGGGCTGCGTGGCCCCCTCCTCTGGCCATTTAAGGCCCCGGGGACCCCATCCCTCGGGGCCGGCCATACCCTTTTTTTTTTTTTTTTAAACTTTGGGGAGGGGGGCCGCGTGGCCCCCCTCCCGGCCCACTACTTGCCCCGGGGACCCCATCCCCCGGGGCCTGGCCTCTCGTTGGGGACTGTGGGGGGGTCCCCAAGCCCCCCACAGTCCCGCCGGCTCCCCGTGTCCTACGGGAGCCGGCATTGCTTTTACACATGGGGAGCTGCTAAGATGCAGCTCCCCGTGTGGCTAAGCAATCAGCTTTGGATATTGGAAGAGAGAGCAGGTTTCCTGCTCTCTCTTCCAATATCCAAGCAGTTTGCAATGACAGGACGGGAGCCGCGAGGCTCCCGTCCTGTCATTGCAAACAGCAGTGTCCCGGGGGTAGGCACCCCGGGACACTGCAGGAGCCGGCCCTGGGGGTGGTGGTCCCCAGGGCCATCAAGGGCTCCAGGAGGGGGCCGCGCGGCCCCCCTCCCATTCAGTTCACAGCCCCGGGGAGGTGGTGGTCCCCGGGCTCTGGGGTCCGTAACGGACCCCCATATTTAAATGTTTAGTGCCCCGGGGAGGTGGCGGTCCCGGGCGTGTGGGGGCTGGAGCCCCCCCACACAGGTTTTTCAATTTATTAAAAAAAGCCCCAGGGAGGTGGTGGTCCCCGGGGCTGCGGGAGGGCTCAGAGCCCTCCCGCACCATTTTAAAAAAAAAGCCCCAGGGGGTGGCAGTCCCCAGGGCTTGGGGGGCCCTTTGAGGCCCCCCACACATTAAATTATCCCCCACCATGCCCCCGGGACTTGGGCCACCCGGGGGCAAAATACAATCGAAGCGCGGGAGACCGCGCTTCTATTTTTATTTTTTTTCGGCAGGATTCGCGCACCCTGAGCGCATCCTGCCGATTTAAAAATTTTTTTTTTTTTTTTTTTTTTGCCCAGGGGGGCCTTGTGGGACCCCCTGAGCAAACCAAGGGGGTCAGGGTGTTTCTACCCTGCCCCCTTTGTGCGCTTTGCGCACTTGTTTCTGTCCCTCGGTTCTACCGAGGGACAAAATGGCTGCCAACATTTCCTGAATCGGAATGTTGACAGCCAGCTGACAGCCAATTAACATGCAGCTCGTGATCGGGAGGGTACGCGGACCCTACTCGGCCATAAATATCACTATCTTTTTACTTTTGATTTTCTCAGCAACTACTGAACGGATTTACACCATTTAACAAAAGGGTTCTTTCTGAACCAAGAACTACCTCTTTGCCAAATTTGGTGTAATTCCGTTCAGCAGTTCGGGCTGTAGCCGTGTCTAAAGTTTCCTATGGAAAATTGCATGGGGAAAACGCGTTTTGGGACCCCCTTTTTTCTCGGCCCCCGCTTGACGAATCCCCCGAGACTTTCAGGGTAGGAGCGGACCGGAGCGGGCCACAAAGTTTGAAAATTTTGCGAAGATACGTCAACCGGCAAGAGAGTTATTTCAAATAGAATGTCGCGGATTTCCTATGGATAATAGGTTGTAACTATAACTATCTACTGGCGACCGCCAGTAGATAATATATATATATATATATATATATATATATATATATATATATATATTCTTCTTTCCCGTTTTCCTTTTACTTCCCTTCTCCTGGGAAAAAGACGGAGTCGAACCACATTCATGTAATGCCAATGGTTTATTTGCGCTCAACCACCACAACCGCCTGACGCGTTTCGGCCTGACACGGCCTTGATCACATCATATATTCAATCCTCATGGTTCCTTTTTCGCCGATTATGCAGCGCTCAATGTGGGTGCGGTATCCTGCAGCTGAACCACGCTGCTCAATATTCACACCACAATCCTCCACAGGGGAAGACAAACGAATCGCACTCCCGTAGTATTTTGCAATTTTTCTTTTATTACATCCTCATTCACATGGTTATAGGCGATATAATCATCTACGCGTTGCTGTATCTCCAAATACCTTGCTCAGTTGATCGTGAGCAAGGTATTTGGAGATACCGAAACGCGTAGATGATTATATCGCCTATAACCATGTGAATGAGGATGTAATAAAAATAAAAATTGCAAAATACTACGGGAGTGTGATCCATTTGCCTTCCCTGTGGAGGATTGTGGTGAGAATATATATATATATATATATATATTCACTGAAAAAACCATAGGTTTCAGGGGCGTTATAGTTAGTTGGACATTTCACTCGTACAAAACCATAGAAATTCCCCCGTTATAGTTAGTTCAGCTAACTATAACTCGCGCGCCCGCAATGCACTGCTGATGACGTCACATATTACATCACTCATGACATGGTCAGTGACATCACTCATGACATCACTGATGACATCTCAAATGACATCACTGATGACATCACTGATGACATCATCCTTGTGATAGAGTGGCAGACCTCCTCTCACCCTAATATAACCTTTGATACACACACTCAAAAATACAAACTAACATTTTCAAAACAATGGACATACCAATACCAGTTACAACACACCTATTCAGTAATTCCAAGATCTACACACACATCCACTCATTCACCAACAGTCCCTATACAGTCACTCATACATGTACTCACTCATCATATGTACTCATACACCTATACATCCTGTTACACACCGCCACTCATCCATAGAGTTACTCACACACATAGTCACACATGCAAACAAAGTATCAAACATCCATTTACTTGCATATACAGTTATAC
Source organism: Calotriton arnoldi (assembly GCA_963921515.1). NCBI lineage: Eukaryota > Metazoa > Chordata > Amphibia > Caudata > Salamandridae > Calotriton > Calotriton arnoldi. The sequence continues at coordinate 282,048 of CAWUFW010016988.1, forward strand.
ACACACTACCACACTTACTTCTACAGAAACTTACACATACTTACTCTCTTAAACAATCACTTATAGAAACACCTACTTATTTGTACAGGAACTCTTCCAATCTCTCACTCTCACATATACTCACGTATATACACCAATATTCACATATACTAGTTTAAAACATATGTAGTTACTCATAAAGACACTATTGAGACAGTCATTCACTCAATAACACACCCATACACATACTCATCCACCTATACAGTCCTGCACACATGCTGTCTTCAACACATACAAACAGTGAGTCACTCATTCATGCATCTATGCACTAAGTAATACCCCCACCGAACCATACAGACACTCAGACACTCATACTGATACTCAAAAACCCACTAATAACCCATATAGACACTCATGTAGCTACTCACCAACCCATGCAGCCACTTATACACAAAGTGAGAGACTGATACAGATATTTCCATATTTAAACATTACTCACTAACCCATGTATTCACTAAGATACACTTAGTCAGTTATACAATCAATTTTACAAAAAGAAATCATCCATTTAGACACTTATATACCCATTTATTCTTCCATCGACCTTGAGATATACATATATAAAACATATTTAATTTTCAGAAAAACACACATTCACTGGATGATGTCATCAGTGATGTCATTTGAGATGTCATCAGTAATGTCATGAGTGATGTCACTGACCATGTCATGAGTGATGTAATATGTGACGTCATCAGCAGTGCATTGCGGGCGTGCGAGTTATAGTTAGCTGAACTAACTATAACGGGGAATTTCTATGGTTTTGTACGAGTGAAATGTCCAACTAACTATAACGCCCCTGAAACCTATGGTTTTTTCAGTGAATTTCTAAGGTTTTTTAAATGCTAATTTCTAACTATAACGTGCCTGAAACCTATGGTTTTTTCAGTGAATTTCTAAGGTTTTTTAAATGCTAATTTCTAACTATAACATGCCTGAAACCTATGGTTTTTTCAGTGAATATATATATATTTATTATACTATGTATACATGTGAAAATGTCTCGGTCCCCTGTTTGCCTCGGTGGCACGGAAAAATGGGTGGAACTGACGTCAGCACGCCGACGAGGTCCTCTTATGGCTCCGATGACATCATACGGTGTCGCGAGCGGAGCCATGCTCGTTGACGTGGGAGAGCTAGGAAAGAATTTCCGTGGAATGCTGGTGCAGGGGATATTCACCTAAGTGTTCAGGCTAGTCCTTTGGGAGCAACTGTTTATGTTGCCACTCCAGAAACCGAAACCAGTGATCCGAGGGCAGAGGCCCTGCAGATGGCACACGAGGTGGGGTGCCCAGTCGTGTGCACCGGCGGGGCAGCGAAGGGACAAGCACCACAACCCACAAAAAAGGTAACGAGGGCACTGAATAACACAGGATCTTCTCTTTGTATCTAGCAGGAACAACAAAGTTAAAATGCCCTAGTACCAAAATGTAGAATTAGTGCTACAACGGTCTTCAAGAGGACCTGCGATGCTGCTTCTGCCTCCCGTACCCTGGAGGCGGCACATGGGTCACGCGGTACGGTCATACTGCGGTGGGACGCACACTCGTTGACCTCTCATGGCACTGCTCCACACTTCAGGGAGGACGCTTTCCATTAGCTATGTTTTCTGATGACATGTCGCGCCGGCCCCGTCCAACAACAGAACTCCTTTAGATCCAAACAGACTCTTCCACTCTC